>VUQK01000892.1:10493-20989 GCA_015106715.1 Bujurquina vittata | reverse complement strand
TCTAGATGTGCCTGTAAAACCTGCCGAATAAATAAATAAATAAATAAATAAATAAATAAATATCGCTTTTTCCCCTTTTAAGTTATGCAAAATAAAATAAACACAATATAAAAAAATTTAATTTAATGCAAAATAAATATGTACATTATAGATACAACAAATAATAAATGCATACATAAATAAATAGAAAAGCAATGCCAGTTATCACGACTAATAATACTGGGAAGAAATTGGACTAAGTTTTAGACCAAAAATATTTGTTCACATTTTACCGCCACAACATTCTGACAGATCCTGTACTGTACTCGTTTTCCAAAATTTGGCATTAACATTGGTAGGGACATTTGTCCAATCAGTTTCCTGGGGGCGGGACAATATTTGGTAATATTTGGGCAGCCCCACCTTTCAGATGGGTTTGACAGAGCTTTGGACTCCTAGCCTTTCACTGCCATCCCGTTGCAAGGAACCTTGGTGTGATGTTTAACGGTGCTTTAAAATTTGGTAAACAGATTAGCTCTGTTGTTAAGATGAGCTTCTTTCAATTAAAACTCCTCAGTAAGGGGAAGGCCTACCTCCTGCCACATGACATTGAGAGAATAATTCATGCTTTTAATACCTCTCCTTTAGACTATTGTAACTCTTTATTTGCTGGCCTTGATCAGCTGTTTCTTCATCGCTTGCAAGCTGTTCAAAACACAGCAGCTGATCTTTTGACAGGAAAGAAACGGCGTGATCACATTACACCCATATTGGCCTCCTTACACCAGCTTCCAATCCATTTCAGGATCTGGTTTAAAATGTTAGTACTTGTTTTTTAACTGAACTTTTGAAACCCTGTATTCCTACCAGAGCACTGAGGTCTACAAACCAACTGCTCTTGATCTAAAAGCAGAGGAAATAGAGACTTTTCAGTTTTGGCACCTCATCTTTGTAATAACATACCCTTTCACATAAGAGCAGCCCCGACTCATCATTTTAAATCACTTCAAAAAACATTTATATTCATTTGCTTTCAATAGTTGATCTGAGCACCCTGGTATGCTAACACAGCTTTTATTTTCTTTGTTCCACTTGATTTTTATTATTTATTGTTGATTTAGTGACTGATGTGTAGGATATGTTTGTATAACCTGTACAGTAAATTCAAAATTGCACCATACAGTGCGCATTAGAATGAGATTTGGTTGCTATAGGCTCGAATTAAATTGGAGGAATTGCAGCAGTGATGTACAAATAAGAATTGTTTTAAAGACAATTATTTGCTTTATTTGCTGGTCATTTTTATGGATAAGATGTTATAACTCCCTGATTCAGTGACTAATTCACTTTATTCAACTCAGTCTCCTAGAAATCATTTATTATATATGATAAAATATTAATATCAAATATGCCTTAGGTACTGGAAGGATTTTACATGACAGCCCAATTACAAAAAGACCAAAAGCAAGTCAAACACCTTAAATCACATATTTCGCATATACATTATTGTTGCTCAATCCCACTGCTTTGCGTTGTATCACATCTTAACTGCACCATTTATTGACCGAATCCTTCAGTAATCAATTCACATTTAAATTTCGATTCCATTTTTTTGTTTAAAAACATTATTATAAAACAATTATTATTAAATAATTGTTTTATGCTTTCATGTTCGTTGGTCAGCAATTATTTTAGAATTATAGAACCCCTGAGAAAATTTAAAATGTATAAATATGCGCTTTCATTATCACTGCTCTGTGGATGCACAAGATTTTACCACCATTTTTTTTTTTTTGTCGCTTAGGAGCGTTAACGCCTGTGGTCACATTGCCCGCATCACAAGCAGGAGATCTCATAACGATCAAGGATCAGCCACGGACCTGCCGGCCTGTATCTGTAAGTGTAAGTGAGTGTATCAGAAAGAAAGAAAATATAATAGTATACTGTGTGCTGCTGTTTTAGTGAGTACGCTGCAGAATGAAACAGAAATTGTTAAAGGGGGCCATCAACATGACACATAGGCCATAAATTGGGCAGAGCAAGTCATTAATAATTCACTGACTCCTCACTCATTTTTCATTTGCTTTGTGGCTGCGCTAACTTCATGTAAGTGTTATATTTCAATGCACGGCCACCACCTTTCAGTGAAAAGTGCTACTTTTATCTGGTGAAGAGAATTAAAAACATAAAGTTCTCAACAATCTTTCAGCAACAGATGTCTGGTGTGTAATTTCAGAAGACTTAAATAATTTCAGCATTGGCTGGTTTAATAAAGAGAGAATGGTCTTTTCTTCTTTCACTCCTGGCCATCGTGCATGTGTATAGTATTGAAATCTGAGCGAGTGAGGAGTTAATGTATACATATATGTTTATGGTGCAGAAGAACAAATGAAAGTGCACCGGGAAGTTGTTTTGGACTCCGAATTCCCCAATCTACATATAGATTTTCATGTTATCAGTACCAAATCTGAGCCAGCCAAAGGGGTGAAACCTACAAAAATAAGTATTTATAAACAAAAATCAACGGACCACAAGATAATTATCTGTTTGTCAGTTTCTTGAGTAATGTTTAGTGCCTTGGTATTGACAAGGCTATATTTTTTATGGGGTAACTATCCTCTTACAATCACACAGAGGGTACTGTGCTATAAATTAACAATTCCTTACTATAACGAGTATACGGTTTCTTGTATTACCTGTTAAAATTTTTACAGACAGTCCACCATTTTTAGAGGCTCAAAATTAATAACATAATGAATCTTTTTTAAAGAACAAAAATAATAATGGAATTTTTTTGCTGTCCATGCCTGAGATCTAGAAGATATCACTTAATTCTATATTTTCTCCCTTGAAATGCTCTGCTAGGCTTTTACTGCAATCACCTTCAGCTTCTGCTTGTTTTGGGCTCTTTCTACATTCAGTTTTGTACTGAATACGTGAAACGTATGCTCTGCTGGGTTGGGATCAACTGGCTCACTTGTGCATTGAAGAATATCCCATTTCTCTACCTTGAGAAACTCCTGGCTTGCTTTTGCAGTTTGCTTTGAGTCATTATCCATTTGTACTGTGAAGTACTGCCTGATCAGTTTTGCAGAGAGTATAGTCCTGTACTTCGCAATCCTGCTACTTCTATCAGCAGTCACATCATTAATAGTGGCCATTTTCTACTGGCAGCCATGTCTCTGGATGTCTGTGCTTTAACAATAATAATAATAATAATGCCTTACACTTACATAGCGCTTTTCATGGTACTCAAAGTGCTTTACAATTTCGTGCATTCACACCTCAATCATACTTGTGGTGGTAAGCTACTAATGCAGCCACATCTGCCCTGGGGCAGTTGTGACAGAACCGTGGCTGCCAATCCGCACCTATGGCCCCTCGATCACCACCAAACACACAACACATTCACACTTAGACAATGTGGGTTAAGCCCAGGGACACAATGACAGCATGCGCTCAGACAGGGACTCAAACCAGCAACCCTCCAGTTGCAAGGTCAGCACCTACCGACTGCGCCACCCTCCACCATGTTTTACAGATAATGTGGTATGCTTTCAATCATGAGCTTTTCCATATTTTATAGTCCTAAAATGTTTGTACAAGCTAATCTTTGTTTTATCTGTCATCTTCTCTTTTAGATATTTTCGGGCTAATTCTAATCTGGTCTTCCTGTTCTTCAGTTTAACCAGTGGTTTGCACCTTCAAAACCCGCTGTATTTCCATTCATGAAGGCTTCCCTTGATTGTAGACAGTGATACTCCTGCCACTTGTGAAGTTGCTTTTCTTAACCATGAAAATAATTGTCATCACGCACATGTTGTCGTTCAGGTCTTTTGATGTTGCTGAGACGGTCAGTGCATTCCTTCCGTTTGTCTCCGGGTGCTCTGGCTTCCGCCCACAGTCCAAAGATACGCAGATAGAGGGGTTGGGTTAATTGGAGATTTTAAATCGGCTGTAAGTGTGAATCAGAATATCCAACCAGAATAGCATTTCACACAATTGGCGAAAAAATAATTTCATATGGATTGTTCACATTCCACATTTAAAATAGTTTACAGGATTCTAATCTAATTGATGTTGATTTTACTTTATAGGTTCCCCTCACCTGTACGGTCCTAAATACAGTCTGTATGTATTGTGTTGAGATAAATAAGAAAAAGTCATAGGTCTTACTCCACAAAAGGTAGAATTTTGGTTAGAGATGGGAGTATTTCTGATGTCTGTTATGGCAAACCAATAATATTCTCATAATATTTAAATCCGCGACAGGCTGAGGCACTCTCATGACAGGCAGGTGACCTTCAGCACCCTGCTTTTTTTCTCTGCGGGGAGGGGGGCAAGTGAGACAAAAACCATGAAATTGGAATTTTAACTAAATTCTACGTCTTTGGAGATATAAATTCCATATGCATACAAAAGCAGTAATAAACCTGAGAAAGACAACCCCTCCTTTGAAACTCACTTTATCACTGCATTTCCAAGAGATCATGCTACCTTATTTTTCACATAAATAGCAATTACTGAGCTGTTCTAACTGTGATGAGCTTGACTATAGGCACATATTGAAGAGTTGCATGGTTGATCCAGTACAATGAAGCCCCCTTGCTCCCCACTAAAGCTCAGATTCTCATATCCAACTGTTTCCTGGGGTGTGTCTGAGCCACAACACAATAAATCTGACGACTATAAGCCTTTCAGATTGAATATTATTTTTTCATTGACATTTGCGCATAATAGAAAATGTCTCTATCTCTTGGAAAAACAGAAAAATGCACCAACCAAGAAATTCCATTTATTTGTTTATGTAAAATGGCATCCTCCGCTCCACACATCTGCTCACAGTCTCACAACAGAGAGCAGTTGATTGTAGTTTTGTTTCATGAATCTAAAGTGGCATGTCTCACTATTAAATTCTTTAAATGCAGCACATTCTTGACCTGACAGCAAATTTTAGTTTCAGCAGAAGAGAAATTACCTTTGCAGATTAATTGTATCCATCTAACTGCCTGTGGAAATCTTAGTGTAAGTGTTGGTATTAAATTGTCAGCCTGATGGGAGAATAGTGCCGCATGCTTCAGTCAGATTTTGACTTTTTTATGAATACACAAAAGGAGGCACTCTTGTCTGATTCCCCGGAAAGATGACAGCAAGCTGAAAATGTCACACCATTAATGATTTTCAACAAAACAATGAATGCACGTATGCTAATTTTGACCTCCATGCTTGCCCAACTATGAATAACATCATCAGCAGGGTAAAACAAACCTGTCCCATGACAGTCTGATTCCAGCTCACGTACCTGCTTATTAAGTGAACAATCCAACGCTTGATGAATTCTGCTTCACAACAATAAAGCTTAAATGATCACGTGGAGAAAGCAGTGGGAGCCCTGCAACCCAGTTCAAGATAGCGATGGTTGAGATTAGCTCGTTTAAGCAGCGCAGCGTCGTCATAGTCCTGTGATTGCGTGACTTTGTCGATTTCTGTTTACCTTTCTCTTTCAGTAGATGTGGGATTTTCTTTTTCTGCTGTGTCTGTCTCCAGTTTTCCACATTTATTTTGACAAGTTCTACTATTTCTAATTCATTCTGAAATGATGCATTTCCTTATATCATCCATTTTTATCTTCATGTTCTTCTGCCCTTTAAATCTTCCTTTCCTAGAACTGTGTATCTAAGAAGCTACCAAATTCAACACATTTTCATAAAGTACCTGCAACATTGACAACAGATGCTGCTGCAATATGCAAAAAAGGTCCCAACATTTCATTGGCATTGTTAATGTTAATGTGGTCACTATATTAGATTTGAATAAAAGGTTTAAACTTTTTTTTTTTCCAGAGGCCATGTTGGCTTGATTGTGAGCTAATACAGTAAGCAACAGTTGGAGGAAAAATACTCAATTTCTAATAGCACACTGTTCAACTGCCATTGCTTTTCCCTGTGTTTAAATCATCACTCACACATTGTCTTGATAATTCCATTCATCGCCCAGAGCATCTGACCTGTGACATCACAGCTCTCATGGCTTAATCATAGGAAGCATTAAGCACTTCTGTCTGTTCAGAAGGTTAACATTGCCATTAAAAAGCCATTTTTCACCAGAAAGACCCTGAGCTCACGCCAGTCCATGCAGAAACACATCAAATCTGTCTCCCCTTCTCCGGGAAGATAATTAGCATTGGAAAGGTTGAGAATGGGATGTCATTGGCTGATATTCATCACTGAGCCGCATACAAACTCCATTAAGCATGTCGCTCTAAGTCAATCAAGACCATGTGCAGAGAGAGAGAAAAACAGACCTGCAGTCTGAGGAAGCTCTAATACCATTCTGCCTTTTCTTTGAGATTTTCATCAAAGAACTCCAGTTTCTAGAACTTTTTAGCAAGATTCAGAGAAAACACAAACAGTCAGCTAGAAAGAGACAATTTTTGTGTGTTGGAGAGTATAAACTAATGAGATACAATGATAAAAGTGATGAGAATGAAGCAAAACAGTAAAGCTTCACAGCACAAAACAAAAAGAATGAGCTGAAAGCCAGCGCCCTGAGGCGTCTCTTGTTATGAATTGGTGCTATATAAATAAAACTGAATTGAACTGAATAGAATTGAATTGAACTGGGAGATGCTAAAATGACTCAACAGAGCTGGGAACTGCTACATTATCACTCTGTGGTACCATCCACACCGTGTGCGTAACTTTAAATGCTTACAATGAATTAAATTGGCTTATTTTGAATTATGCTAACATAAGATTTTTCTTTCAAATATCTCTTTTGGAGAACTGCCTTTAAAACATTTTAGGGAAAAAGAATACACAGTTACTTCCTCTTAAAGCAGTTGTTAATTTACAGATTCCTTGAAAAGTTAATATGTATTTACAGACCACTGATTAACACAATATACACAAATTAATACTTCCGTTGTTGCCCCATAGATACTTTTCTATATTTGCAAATTCAGCTGTCCTACTGCATACTGGCTTAAAGGTTATAGGTCATGAGTTCTCTTCCTATTCCTTCAAACACTGTCTTTTTGTTTGGTGTCACAGAATAAGCACAAGGTGTTCTCCAGCATATTTGGTTTATAGGGGGAGGGAGTCATGGTGGTGAAGACAGAAGACTGGTTTGTGTCTCATTCTGAGGTTTATTTTCTTTTATTTGACACACTGTTTGAGCAAGTAGAACATCACAACATCACTGTAGTATTTTGAAGGTGTTTAAAAAGGTATACTGCATAGGTGTTACCACACAATGCTTTCTTTTAGTTCATTTGTGTATGCACCTCTCTCTGTCACTGAATATTCAAAAGTTATTTTCAGTCACACCTCTTGAAGTTTTCCATTCATCACTGGGAGGATTCATAGAGAAGCAGGTATGAACATTTCTTTATTAGCATTATATGACATCCAACTTTAATGTTTGTTTCCCTGAACATTAGCAGGGCTCTGCTGCTTTGAATGTCATAAAGCAACTGCTCTGCTCTTTTTTGCAGCCGCTTCACAGTGTTTTTTATTTTTGGTGTCTCGACAACCTGTAAACGGAGTATAAACCCACCTGTCCTTTGAAGGTTTACAGTGATCGTCTATCCCGTGTAAATTTCCCAGGAGCAGATGTCCTTTGTAGGCACTTATCTCAGCACTGTTCTAAAAACAACAACAAGTCCCTTTGGAACATGGTTTGAATCTGCTCAGCTGCTGCCTGTGACCAGGTTTTGCGCTGCTACAGTATATGCATCATTGTCAGTATTACACTCCATCATCACCAAGCAGCTCTGCAGTAGGTGATGTCACACACTCTGTGTGAGATTAGACACAACATCACGACAGCCAAGAGAGGCAAGTGAAGAGGAACAAGACAGCTGGTTTCAAAGTGACATTAACCACTTGCTAATTAAACAAATAACAGTGTTTCAATGGCAGTGAGGATGAATAACTTTAAACGTGTTAACCGTTGAAAAATGTTCATGGCAGCCCCACTTCACTGTGCGTTGTTGTTTAACATTTTGTACAACTCAGATAACAAAATTTTAGTAACATTTGAACTTTAAATATAGATGCCATCATTTTAACTGTACTCAAGTGTTTATTATATTTCAGTTAATAAAAGATTTTATATATATTGCTTAAGACACATCAGCTGTCTAGGCGAAAAAGTCGTGCTGGATACAGATATGTGTTTGGAGTGAAAGGATGTCACATCATTTGCTGGAAATGAAAATAATCAACCTACAGAGGGCTGAATTCAAAGATGCTGTGAAAATCAAAGTGACTAGCAGGCTAGTCCACTTAGCTGAAATTTCACTGCAGCAGCTCAAAATGGTACCCAGTATGTTTTATGGCCCCCACATGCTTGTATGCATGCCTGATAATAACAGCATGCTCCAAATGATATGACAGATGGTGTCCTGGGGGATCTCCTCCCAGATCTGGACCAGGGCATCACTGAATTCCTGGACAGTCTGAGGGGAAACCTGGCAGCATCAGATGGACCAAAACATAATGCCCCAGAGGTGTTCTGTTGGATTTAGGTCAGACGAGGTCAGACCATGGATTTGCCTCTGCAGGCCATCACTGACCCACCACCAAACTGGTCATCCTGAATGATGTTAGAGGCAGCATACTGTTCTCCACAGCTTCTCCAGACCCTTTCACGTCTGTCACATGTGCTCAGGGTGAACCTGCTCTCATCTGTGAAAAACACAGGACACCACTGATGAACCTGCCAATTCTTGTATTCTGTGGCAAATGCCAATCAAGCTCCATGGTGCCAGGCAGTGAGCACAGGGCCTATTAGAGGCTGTCACCCCCTCAAGTCTGTTTGAAATCTGTTTGGTCAGAAACATTCACACCAGTGCCCTGCAGGAGGTCATTTTTTAAGACTGGTCCTGCTGATGGGTTAAAGACCTTCTATAGCCCTAAATGCCTGTCTCCTGGAATCTCCTCCATGCTCTTGAAACTGTGCTGGAAGACACAGCAAACCTTCTGGCAATGACACGTATTCATGTGCCATCCTGGAGGAGTCAGACCACCTGTGCCACCTCTGTAGGGTCCAGGTATCACCTCATGCTACAATAGTGGCACTGACCCTATAGCCAAATATGAAAATAGTGAAACAAAAGTCAGAATAGATGAGGAGGGGAAAACATCAGTGGCCTTCACCAGTAAAACCATTCCTGTTTTGGAGGATGTCTCACTGTTGCCCCTCTGGTGCACCTGTTTTTAATTTATTAACACCAAAGCAGCTGAAACTGATTAACAATCCCCTCTGCTCCTTAACTGACCAGATCAATATCCTAGAAGTTTAACTGACTTGATGCTGTACTCTGATTAAAAAGCGTTCCTTTAATGTTTTTGAGCGGTTTACTTGCTTATCATAGAACTAATATCAACTGCACTACAGACATTACTGCACTGTCTCTAGTGCTTAATTTGCATTTACAGAGTCAACACTTCAGTCAGAAAGTGGGCCTCACACAATCCCAAAACATTAAAAAAAAGAAAAGAAACAAACAAAAAGATTCTGTTGCAGTTTTGAAAGTGGAATATATGGTGGTGTGTGTCACACCTCAAAAATGAGGGAGAACAATTAAGATAGAGTTGGGTCTCCTACAGGTCTGTTGTTGTTGTTGTTGTTGTTGTTGTAAAATCCAGATCACTAAAAGTCATCTAATGGATGTCATCATTTCAACTCTAGTGGTTTTCTTGTGCGTCGTGGCTCTCGGGAGGGAATTACAGCAGCCCATCAGCACTGCAGGCTCCACAGCTCAATGAAAATGACACCATTCGTGTAAAGCTAATGGATTATGTCTATCATTTAACAAGGTTTGATGGCCGTGGGGCAAAAAGATGATATTTGACAATGGGAAGTGACTACTGGAGCTTAATTACAACCAGTGGAATAATTTTATGAAATAAACTAACATCCAGTCTAATGGCTTTTCACATTAACTTTCAGTACTACAAATGAAAAAATTCTTCAACATCTGAGTTATAACCCTGTGGCACGCGGATACAATAAACAAATCTGAAACATCCTCTTGAATACGTTTGGGAGGACAAATTAAATGATTGTTTGCTTGTCTTAAATGAGAAAACAAACATAATCATGAAGATATTTTACTCCAGAAGCTAGCATTAGCACGACACCATGACCAGTCATTCCAAGAAAGAGCAGCAGCGGGGGGGCCGGAATTCAGCAGCGATCTAGAACAGCCTCTGCCAGCGCTGGGACCATCAGGGCCCTAAAAATTAGAGATGAGAACCTTTTCAATTGTACATTTTTTGCAAGAACATTTGACATGGACACGCTCACTTCATTGCATTATTGCAGGGATTAGTGCATGTAGTTTATTTGCAAAAGGAGTATTATGGAATTGGGGAAAAGAGTGTGGAAATAAGTTGCTCGGTGCAAGTTGTCAGTTCTTTCCTGAGTTAAATAGTTGTAACCACAATACTGACAGGAACTAGATCTGTTAGATCAATTTGATCAATTAGTGCATACGTACTAATTGCTAA
>VUQK01000885.1:1933-23406 GCA_015106715.1 Bujurquina vittata | reverse complement strand
TGAGAAGGAGGCTGGGCTTCACTGCTCGACACCTTCGGCCACAAATGGTACTTTGGCCATGAATGGACCGGACCCGGAGAGATGCGAGATTTCATTTATTGAACACCTCAAATAGAAGAAGGACTGTCGGCACCTTTCAAGATCCTTCCAAGGTCTTTCTCGTTATCATAACTGGTGGTATGAGGCGTTGCTTGATAAAATGACCCATTTTTACTCACAAATCAAGTAACAATGGAAGTGGCCCCAGCAGGGGACATCTTCACCCATCTACAGGGACATAAGAAGAGTCAAAGCCTTGCTTGATAACACTTGAATGCATATCCTCATCCCAACAGTGAATCAAAGAGTATGAACATACAGGATTGTAGTGTTTGGTGTATGTCAACTAATTCTCACTTAGACCTCCAAATAAACAAAAGATTAACAATGATTTGGGATCAGCAGGACAACAGAAGGTACATTTCTGACTAACATAAATATTAACAGCATACTGAAAAGACAGGAAGTCTCCACTGCCTGTTTTTACAACTTACCCAAACATATTTGTTATTTTTGTTTTTTTCTATTGCTCAGTCTGTCTCCAGGCATGCAGGCATTAATGAGAGACACACGAGTATAACATCCCACAAAGGTCCCTGGCTGGTAATAAACATAATTAATCTGTCACTGCACTGTTGTTATGACAACGACAATCACAGTCTGCTGTTAACTAAAATAATAAACACCATTTAAGTATATTTAAAAATGTATTGACATTAGAACTGTAAAAGTTAATCTGGTGAGATGGATATATGTGGACTGCAGCGAGGGTCATATGCGTTTAGAAGACGGCTATCAAATACATTGTTTGTGTAAGTTTCTACTTTAAAGACTGCTGCGGCCAAGAGTGAAAGTTTTGCAGTTTTAGTGCCGCAACAGAGGTTACTTAAAATGACACTTCAGAGCACGTGCAGTGTATTTTTGAATCCAAAGCTGTAGCTGATGACTTTGTCATGTCTGTTTTACAGAGTAGCTCAGATAGGCGGGACTATAACTGTGACTGTTCATTACAGTGGAGTTGTGACACTATCAAAAGCTGCTGTAATACCAAAAAGCAGTACTTTTATTTGATCAGTGTTACATGTTATTGGGTCCACATGATGTTGTTGAATGTTTCATTTTGCATTTTTTAGTTTCATCCATTCAGTTTAATCATTCTGTTTAAACAGCAAGCCATAACTTTTTCCCTGTGATTTTTAACTGTGATTTTTAAAATATTGATATTCTTTGATAATTTCATGTTAATAATGTGGTTTCATAGAGGGCATCATGGCATTTTCCTTTCATTTTTAATGATAGGGGATAATAATAACAATAATGCAGTGATTCTAGATGTATTTTTAAAAACAAGTGGCTCTATGAAGATTTGTCAAACCACTGCAGTGCCTCAAACTCTTCACTTTGTCTACAAGACCAAGCACAACACAAAGTGAAGTGGAATACAGATTTTGCACAAGGTAAATGAGTTGTAATATGTTGTAACATGGATCTTTTATCTGTAGCAGTAAGTCTGGTAAACTGAATCTGAAGTATGCAGTACAGAGCTAAGTCAGTTTTTTGCAATCATATTGTTGTGTGGAAATATTCATCCATTTGTGTTTTATGATGTACTGTAGCGGCTGACATTTAGCAGTTGGGCCATTAAGTTGTAACATATATATATGTGTATACAGTTTGGCCCATAAGTATTTGGACACAGTTTTGTAATTTTGCCTCTGTACACCACCACAGTGGATTTTAAATCCAACTCTCATTGAAGTGCTTTCAGCTCTAATTCAAGATTATTTACAAAAACTTTGCATTAACTTTTTCTGGAATTACAGTCATTTTTATACACAGTCCCCCATTTTCGGAGGTTCAAAAGTATTTGGACAAACTAACATAATTTTTAATACTCTGAATGAAATCTTGCCCATTAGTGTAGAACTCATGGAGATCGCCCTTTAGATGCTTTGCTTGGCCTTTACTGGGGCTGCTTTCAGTTGCTGCTTGTTTGTGGGTCTTTCTGCATTCGGTTTTGTATTTAATAACTGAAAAGCTTGCTCTGTTGGGCCACAATCAAGTGACTTGATTACTGAAGAATTAAGAAACTCTGATGTGCAGTTTTGCAGCATTTTGCTGAAGCTCAGCCCTGTATACTTCACAGTTCACTGCTTCTCTCAGCAGTTGCAGCATCCATAAAGACTAGTGATCCAGTTTCACTGGCAGCCATACATGTCCATGCTATTACATTGCCTCCACCATGTTTGACAGATAATGTGGTATGCTTCAGATCATGAGCCATTTCGGGTACAAATTAATCTCGGTTTCATCTGTCCAAAGATTTTTGTTTTGTTTTTTTCAGGACTGTTTCAGCTCTTTTAGGTTTTTTCTGGCAAAGTCTAATCTGGTTTTTCCTGGAATCAGTAATTTGCACCTTGAAAGCATCTCTTGATTGTAGACTTTAAAAATTATACCTGCTTGGTTAGATGTTGTGAAGTTGTCATCATGCACGTTAGTTGTCTTATGTGGTTTTTCAGGCCTTTTGGCTGTTGCTGAGATGGCCAGTGCATGCCTTCTTTTTTTACCAGACTGTTGGTTTGACCACTTGTAGTTTTTGCTGTCTCTCTGAGAGGTTTATTTGGGGTTTTGACCCTAACAATGGCCTCCTTCACTTACACCAACATCTCTTTGAACTTCAGTATTGAGAGTTCCAATGAACAAATGCAAGAAACACAACTAATCAAATCCAGATGTTTTATTTCCTGAAGTTGCTATAAAATAATCAGAGAAAAGGTCTCACCCGGCCAAGAAATTACTTCTCAGGTTATTGTCCCTTTACTTTTGAGACTCAGACTCATCAGTCTGATTTAAAATTCACTGTGGTGGTGTATCAAAGAAAAATGAAAATTGTGTCATTGTCCACATACATATGGACCTAACTGTACGTGACAAAATCCCCCCAAATACTAGAGATTCTTTCATTTCAATCAGGCTCGCTGTCACTCAGTATTTGGATTGCAAATGCATACATTCATCTTGAATTCACTGCCTTGAGAAAAAATCATTATCATCTGATGATGATTCTTTACATTCACTTTACTGTGGCAACAATCCAGAGCTGACATAATTCACAGTGAATGTCTTTCTTGTACTGCATGTGCAAATGCCTTTCTTGCAGACAGCTCTTGGATTGCAAAACAGTGTTGATCCTCTTTATTTGTGTTTTATGTATGTCTGCAAATTTAAAGGTATAATTTAGGGTGGGCATGATAGGAGAGTGGAAATTTTATTTTAGGCATGAAATATCGAACCATTTGTGTTTACGCGTAGAGATGCAATGGAGGTTAATTTGCCTTGTTGAAGATGAAGATGAAGGTTTTGGTGTTTGGAATTCACAGATGTGAATGTGCAGGGTGATAGCTCATGAAAGATTCATTGGTATGGTACAAGAATAGATTCCATTTACACACACACACACACACGCACGCACGCACACACACACACACACACACACACACTTCTTCCATGTGTGTACACCTGCCATTGAAAATGCACTTTTATACAGCTGCCTTTGAACGTAACACCATGCTACAGCTTTCAGAGCAAACTTATCCATCCAGTCAGAAGGGGTTGACTGTTGCTGTTAAGTGGCATTAGTGACAACTGCATGGTTTAACACACAAACTTTTTTCTCGCTAACAATCCAAGCGAGAGAATTTAATCCTCAGATTCTTGTAACATACAAGAGCAGTATGAAAACATTTTATCAGACAGATAAACTGGATTGACAAATTCAAATAATACTGAAAAATTAACTGAGATGGGTTTGGATATAATATCGTAATGACAAAAAAGAAGACTATAAATGAATCCGCAATGCAGTCTGTAGTTTCTGCTGTGCCATTGATAAACGGTGATTATTGGATAAAAGTGTAATACCAGAATATATTAGAGAATTTGCTCAAGTAAACCAGTAAATGACCAATTATTTGATCATTTTGCAGTCTTAAGAGGCTTGTATTAATAAAAGGAAATATGGACTGTCTTTTATACCAGAGACATTATATAAGGACTTTGGTTATACACCCACTGGGAATTCCTGTGGAATAGTTTAACGAAAGGTTTTGACTTTTCTCTAGAAGTGTTTTTTATTTCTCTACTAACTTAGAGTCTGTGCAGTTAGTTACTAACACTGAGACAGTGATCTGATGTTGCCTTCTCCATTTGATTTGTCTTTTTTTAGCTGTGCTGAAATGAAACTAACCTTAACATGTTTCATTCTCTGCTAGATATGTTAATCTTTTTACATCGATTGTATTTTTCTAAGCTCTGGTGAAATGATTGTACACTGATGAGTCTGGAAGAACACAATGCTATAATAATAAAATGTCTGTAGGGCTAATCTCAAATATAATGATTTTTGTACAATGTATGAAGTAAAAATATACCGACTTTCAAAAATTCCTCTGTCTCCTCTCTAATTCAGGATGCTCGGCTTTTGTTGCTGATTCTGTTTATCCACAAAAGGAAGATCAGTCATTTTTATGCAGAAAACTGCTGCCATCATCATATATAATAAAACAGGAAATGAAACACAAAAATTTCCTTTACAGTAGTTGTTAAAAGACATTATTGATGGGGAGGTAAGCGTGGAGCCTACTCCAGCCATCCATTAATTTTCTTCTGCTTATCCAGTTCAGGGTCACCAGGGGTCTGGAGCCTATCCCTATGCAGATATAAGTGAAGGCGGCCATCATTAGGCTGAAAAAAACGTAAGAGAGACTTTAGGAGTGACCAAATAGTTAATTCTTTAAAAGACTCATAACGATGCCCAGCATGGCAACACCAAAAGACCTGACAGACCACTAATGTGCCTGATGACAGAATTATGTCTCTAATAATCAATAATCAATAATCTCAAGGAGGTAGATGTATCACTGTCAAAGTCTACAATCAAGAGAAGCCTTCATGACTGTAAATACAACAAGGTGCAAACTGATGATTTCAAGAAGAAGAAGTAGGCCAGATAGACACAGACACAGTGGAGGCGGTATGAGCATGTATGGCTGCCAGTGCCACTAGTATTGATGATGTAACTCCTGATGGCAGAAGAATGAATTACAAAGTGCACAGGGCTATACTCTCTACTCAGTTTAAGCCAGATGCTGACTGAAAAGAATTTTCATCTAAGTAATAAAAACATTCCTTATATTTAAAAGTATATTACCTTCCTCAATTACATTTGAACCTCTGCAGAAATGTGCATAACGATTTCTGTAATTGCAGCACAAACAGTTAATGCAATTCAAAAAAAAGAAAACCCTGAAAGTCTGCACTTTGTTTGTTTTAAAATCCACTGTGGTGGTATATAAAGATAAAATAATAAACAAATGTGTCATGGTCCAAATACTTCTGGGTCTACTTGTATATTCCACTGAAATGATGAACCACGTCTGCTTAGAGGACGGATTACTAGACCCATAAATGCTGGAAATAATACCAACATTTGCCAAAATGTGGGGGGAAAAAACAAAAAAATATATATTTTATTACACATCCCTTGACTGATTATGTAATTTCCTGAAATTTCATTGTCAATTTTCACCAGCCTGAAACACAGCATTTAATTTCCCTCTCTGGTTCGGTTCTGTTGACCCCGACCATATCCAGCACCACTGAGTGTGTTATAGCTGTAACCACTCTCCACAGTGTACCGAGACGTCTCTGCTTCACTACAGCTGTGAGTAAGTGGTTAAACAGCTGAAGTTTTATAAACAAAGCAAACTGAGGCTTTGTGAAAATTTACATATTCAGCAAGAGCTGGATGTTAGTCATTGTAGTTTAGCAGCTTTTACAACTCACAGCTGCCGAACCACTGAGTTATTATGAGTGTTTAAACATGTGCTGGTCTGATGAGTATAACTGGCCAGTGGCAGCAGGTCTTATGATGCGTGAGGTGAAGTTATGAAAGCAGGAAGACCAAACCTGAATCAACACCACAGTCAGCCTACAGCACATTAGCTCATTTCATGAGATTTTCTTCACTATAAAAGCTCATCTTGTAACCCAGACATATCCTGCAGATACCACCTAGTTCCAGACAAGATTAGAGATGTTGCACAAACATAAAATGTCCCTTTAACTTTGATTTTAGCTTGCAAAATATATTGTCAGTGAGCTTCAAAGAAAAGAACCAGGCCAGCTGTTTTCACCTAATTCAGCACTTGTTGCTAAGCTAAGCTGACAAGATGGAGGTGTTAATTCTTATTTAACTTAAACATATAAAAAATTGTTACTTCTGGGCCAATTCTCCTTTGACAGAGGGTGGAATTTGCACCTGATTTGGACTTAGAGAAGAGTTTTGGGGCCCATTACATGCAATTCATCAGCTCAAAATGATGACCCAGGCTACCATTATCAGGTATGATAAGACAAATCAGGTTATTTAAAGATAAGTAAAATTTCCATGCTATAAAACATGTATAAATGGGATCATCTGCCATGACCTAATTTGACCTAAATTAACAGGGCAAAACCTTTTTGCCCTGTGCACACATCATCATACATGGAACATACAGCGTTATTCAGGATATTTTTATTTTTGGATTAGCTTCTAGCATGTCATTAAACTACATTATGTCTAGCTTCATTTCCCAGTGTGGCTCTTAGTGATACTGAGCTTGACACCTGTGCAGTGGTTGTTTGCACATCATCAGAGAGAAATAAATCAGAATTCAAAACAGCTGCAGGCAGCAATGTACATTAAGCCTTGAATTCATTCAAGTTTTGCTTTTTCTACACACACACACACACACACACACGCACGCACACACACACACAGTTTAAAGCTAATGCCCTGCAGAGTGCCTCACACTTTCTTTGGCCTTCATCATGGGCTTTTGGGAGGTTAAAGACTGGGAGCGATAACAGTCAGCATCTTACTCAAAAAAAAGGAGGGGGGGTCATAGGTCACTTATGTTGTTCAGACTATTAAAAATGGCTGTTAAAAATAGCTCACACAGTCTGTGTCTAGTTGAGCATATTATCTTCATCCAAGAGGAGGGAGCGAGTGCAGGAAGACACCTCAGTGAAAGCCAACATGTGCAAGTTTAATATATGCATAAATGTGCAAGACGTCTTCAGTCAAGCCATTTATGAGCTGAATTTCAGTCTCTCTCTCTGCTTTCCTCTTTAGTTTTCTTTTGATTTCCTGCCTTTAGAAGACTCATGTTGGCAAATCAGCTCTCTCAGCAGACAGACAGCACAAACTGAACCAAAAGCCTCTGTTCTCGCCACTCCAACAGGACATTTGCTTCATTTAACCCTCTACACCTACGCCACTTACTGAAGCGCTTTTAAGCAGGCATCACATGTACACAGACGAGAAGCATCCCAATTTTAAGGGCACTAAAGATTGCAGTTTTGCCTTGCTACGTTTCATTTGGCATTTTTAAGCAGAATGGTTCAAATTTTATTGAAGAAAGATTTATAGCCAAACATCTCCACTTTGGTCTCTCTCTAAATGACATTGTTCCAGAAGTCTAGTGGTTTATTCAGATACAAGCCTATACCAAACTTAAGTGAAGCTTCCATGTTTTTTTTAAACAAGAGAAGCTTTCTCCTGGCAACCCCTCCAAACAAGCCAACAAGTGTACTGTCATGAACTTTATTATTTAATATGCTCATGGAGGCCTGGAGAGTCTGAGATGTAGGCTTGTCTTTCATGGGTTTTTTTGCAGTTTCTCTGAGCACTAGTTTCTTGTGCCTGCAATAGTGTAGTGGTTAACACATTTATTTGGCAAGCAGAAGGTCACTGTCTGAGTCCAAGCAGAGACACACATCCCCTTTGGGGTTATGTCAGGAAGGGCATCCGATGTAAAACTCTGCCAAATCAAATATATGGAGCTACCTGATGAGGTGACCCCTTGTGACAAAGGAGCAGTAAAAAGTAGCTTTCCTTTGAACATTGCACAGTCTGACCTTGGGCAGAATTCGCTGGGACATCCACTCCTGAGAAGATAAATGTCTGTCTTTAATGTCATTAATGTTTATTGATGTGTTTCCTCCCATCAAACTGCCAAAACTTCTGCTTCTCTGTTTCTGTTAATGATCTATTAATGAGGTGCATCAGCAGCACCTGGCTGGTACTTACACTCTAAATTCCTATTTGTACATTGAAAAGTTATTCTTTGCTTACATTTATTCCTCCTGTCCTTAGCAACTTCAGAGATCTCTCCTTAAATCCATTTAAAAGGAAGTGATAAAGAACAAAGTCCACACTTCTCATTCTTTGCTGTACTCATTTCTAAAAAAATGGGGAGGGGCGGCATTATTTTTACCACATTACTGACCTGTCCATCAGGAAAACAAAAAGTGGATATTTCATGCTTTTTATGCTTTAACCGGGCATTACAGCTTCAGGTGCCTAACTAACATGAACAACATGAGCACAAGGCTAATTAGCGTATCACATATTCCTTGTGGTTTTACATCCATGCTTGCCATTTCACTAAACAAGGTTTTTATGTCCTATTGATGTTTATAACCTCTTGAGAATTCAACAGGTTGGGCAGAGGAGGGAGGGAGGAAACAAAACAAGACCCTGCCCTTTGGCCCCCTCTGTTTTGTCCATGTGCTTGTTTCTTTATTTTCTCCGTTCCTCCATTATTTCCACTTCCTGTTTTGTTTTATTGCTTCCTTGGCTCCTGTGATTTAACTTCCAGTCTGTATCTCCTCTGTGATTTGCTTGATTGCTTCCATTTGTGTTGTCTTTACCCATCTGTCTTCCTTTGTGACTGTCTGCCTGGATTGCTAACCTGTCCAGGGTATACTCTGCCTCTTGCCCCCCAAATTCCCTAACCCCATCCACAACCCTGAACTGGATAAGAGGCAGAAAATGCATGGAAGGATGGATGAATGTCTGCTTCACCTTGATGTAGTGATATCTGTAGTAAAAGCTCTTCCTTTTTTATATTGTTTGTTTACAGTCTGTGTGTTCTCACAGGGTTCTTTGTGCACTTTTGGACTCTTTTTCTAGTTTTGTAACAGCCCTGGCATCCTGTGTTCAGATCCTGTCTCCAGTATTACTCTGGACACATAATACAAGAGTCCTTGGCTCTTTGTGTTGTCTTAACTTTAAGACAAATGTATGAGTAGCAAGAGAGAAACAGATGCAAAAAAAGAAATTCACAAACCTTATCAAACTGATCAGTTCCCAGCATCATTGACTGAAAATGGGAACACACATTTACACAGAAGAATATCTGTAAATTTTATTGCTGAGTATTGTTTTATTCTCACCCTGTTGGGAGGGGACTTCTTTACAGCAACATCCAAAAGGAACAATTACAGCCACCAGGCCTGACATTTTTTAAACCTCTTTTTATGCTACTCAAACTTTATGCAAGTAATATATTTCAAGACAACCATTTCATGTCCGACATGCAAATGAGAAGAAAGAGGATATGGTTATTGTATTATGAAAGAAAGTCAACCAATATAAATACTGGGTATTTCTTTTTTATGTAGTCATTGGTGGTGTTACTGGTGATATGAGATTATTAATGCACAGATTTGATGCTCAGCTTTGCCTTATTGTTCGTTTCTCTCCACCCCTTTAACTGTTAATAACATAAATCACTTTCATAAATGCTATATATTAATATATTGTACTGCTGGGTGCAAACTATTCTTATGGAAAACCTGAGCAGCTAAAAGGTTTTGCTTCAACAAAGTGACAAGTTGATCAATGAATAGCAACTAATCTGTAGCATTCTGGTAAATTTATGAAGCGTTAAGATTTATTTCTCATAACTTGTAAGTAAACTTGCTTTACCCATTTAGCTTTACTGGGTTATATTTCAACACATAATTTAGTCTTAGATGACCTAAAATCATCTAACAACTGTTAAACCTTTCTTCTCTGTCCTGCTCGTACACACCAGGCAACACTTCCTGCCAGTGAATCTCCTCTGCTCCGGGAGCTGCTGCTTACACAGTGTTGCCGGGCAAAGAATGGGACAAATCATGCATACAGCGGGGGGATCGACAGTCAGTCAGTCTGTCAGTTTTACAGACAGACACACACACACATGCATAAACAAACACACACTCTACAGTCCGAGCGCCAGTGATAACATAGCTCAGCGGACCCATCCCCTCACTTCCCATGTCCTGGGCCAGAGTTGGTTCTGGCACTGCAGCTTCCGCTAACAGCTCCAGCCAGAGGCATCAGAGCAGGACTGTATCCGCTCTGAGATGTGTGACTGTGTCATCTGCTCTCAGTTCCCATAACCCAGCATGCCCTACTGTCCCCTCGCCCGCTGCCAGGCAGACTTGATGCAGGAGTGAATGAACTGACCAGGTGAAGGAAGGAATTCCCAAATGCCGTGAGGCAAGTCCAGGTGCGCTCTGGAATTTTCCCTTACACACATATGTTATTACTATAATATACAACTGCACAAGGAGCTATGAACAAAGTCATTTTCTGAATTAGTACTTTGTACAGCCTTTTAAAACTTCCATCAAAGGAACCCCAGGTTGATGTGCACAGTTGCTGAATGGAGGGAAGTGTGAGTGACTCATCAAAGGCCCTGACTAACAATGGAGGGAAAAAGGTTGCAGCTAATCACAAAGGTAACAACTCAAATAAAGAAGAGTAAAAAGGAAACTTATTGATGTTAAGAGTGATCCAAGTCTTTTTCAAAAAAGACAAAAAACTGAACCAAACATTGAAAATATGATGATTTAGGCAAAAATAAAACTTTTTTTAAAAAGAGTGATGACATGCTAGTTTGAGATGTTGCACACGAGCTCCAAAAGTGATGTTCGATGACAGAATAAAAAGAATGGCGACATATCTGACACACTGGTGTAAATGCACGTGTGTCTTGACCTCTAGGCTTGCCCTTTGGTTTCCCATGGGAACAAATACACGCTTAAAAATAAATTACAGGAAAATTCAATCACAATATAATAGAAAGTCAGTTAAACTTTGAGGATATCAATCTGTCTAATTAGGAAGCAAAAACCATTGTGAATCCATTTCACCTGCTTTGCGCAAATGAATGTGACAATGGGTGCACTGGAGAGGCAACAACAAGACAGCTCTCAAAAAGGGAATAGTTTTGTAGATGGTGGCCTCAGACAATTGCCCTCTCCTTATCCCTCCAAACTGATTTTTCTCTAGTTCTGCTTTTTGCTGGTGTCCTTGTCACTGCTGATGGCATGAAATGATGTCTGGGCATGCTCAGACTTCCCTCCACTGCACTCCAAGGAGAACTGACGAATACCTCATGTCCTTTCTTAATATGTCTTTACAGGGTCTTAGAGTGACAAGAGGTCAAAAGGTCAGCACACATCAATACCTCAAAATCTAATGTCTAAAGGGAAGATCAATAGTATTGATTCAAACCTCCCCCCAAAAAGAAAAAAGAATTACTGTACTGTCAAAAGTAAGTTTCACCAACAACCACTGAAAGAGGTAGGACTGATAAGTCAGGAAATAAAGTATCACCACAGGTACTTCAGCACATGTATATATGATGAATCCTCAAGGTGTAAACATGCCATTACTGACCGAAGACCGCATAAGCTGCAAATGACATAAATATGTAATTAAAACATATTTGACAGTTCTGAGTCTGTTTGTTGCACTGAGATGACTAAAGCACAATTGTTCAGTGGTACTGTATGCCTGGGGTAGGAAGAAAATATGGCAAAAGAAAGAGCAACAGTCACCACAGTCAACATGGAGACTAGTCCGTCCTGTTGTGGCAATTTTTAAGAAGAATGTGATACCAGTGTTCAAATTGAATTAATCACTTTGCCTTCAAGCAAGACAATGATCCCAATCACATGTCCAAAGTTGTCAAAGCTTGGTTGAGGAATTGTTTACAGAATATCCTTGAGTGACCCTCTCAGCAACATAATCTAACCATTATGATTAGGGGCAGGAGTGTTCCCAGAGGTTTTTTTCCCCAAAAACCTGGCTTAGCACAAGTCCAGTCACACCAGATCACATGAAAATCAGTTGAAAATTGAGTCCTAATGATTTTTAATTGAAGACAGACCTCCTACTTATATAAACTGAAACTGAAGTTGTGACTCCCAAACAACAGGACCACTAATGCATGTCATTTCTCTCCTGTGTCTCCCTACTGTGTACAAATACTGGCAAAGAAACACACCAACCAATTTTTATTGATTTATTTTTTTAAACAGTGGGGCAAGAGACTGAGACTTATAGTGTTCTAAAACTGGACATAATGTTAAGTGGTAGATCTGTCTTTGAGGACCATAAACCAAGGAAGTCACAAGGCCCACCCTGAAGCATTCCCTTTATCCTCCTGCTTTGTCCTCCTTTTTGACTAAATAATTTACATGTTGTATCCAATAAGGCTTCAAATTCAGAATTGAGATCATAACCTAATCAGGAAAGCGTCTAAGAAGGTCACTGATATAGAGAGCTGCGAGTAATTTGCCACAAACTTCTATAAAATCTGACCGTCTCCCTGCTGGCTGAACACGGGTTTCAGGCACTTTTCCCACTGGCTTCATTTTACAAACGCAGAAATTCACAGTCTGTGTTGGGTGTAACACGTTACTGTAATCACAGTAACACAGAATTACAGTAATGTAATACTGTACTAAAGTAATACTACTATTACTAGTAATCAGATTACTTTTACATTTATGTGCCTTATAAGGGTTCCTTGATTATCTGCACAATGGGTGGAAAGAAAGAAAAACCCCTCAAACATGATTTTCTTCTTGTGTACCTGAACTACAGTCAGCTGATTTCAGGTAGTGTGCAGGGAGGAAGAAAAAGATGAGTGCTCTACAACTTTCTGAAACACAGAATGACCAAAAATCACAGAATACATTGTATTCTTTATTCCTATGACCCAAAATGAGTGACTGAGCCCATCAATTTATAAAGAAAGCGTTCAAGTTAGAAAGCTGTTCCCACATACTTCTATAGAACCAAAAGTCTTCTTGCAATCATAAGTACCAGGGTGTGCTCTGGTGGCCATTAAAAAGAATGCAGGTTTAAAGCACTCCCTGACTTTTCAGACCTGGAAGCTACACCCATCTTCATACTGACTGTGGTCTAAAGTTGCAGTAAAGTGAGACCAGTCGTACTGTGTATTATAAGCTGTATTGTGACTGATACAAGCCAGCAGTCACCTCCACATGGCAGACACCACAAAAGCCAAGGTATCACGGTATGATTGTTTCCCAGTTGTCTCCTGTAAAGTTTGCTTGTATCCTTCATGATTAAATTTCAGTCAGGTGTACTCTGAAATTTGCATCTGAGCTCAAGCTGTGCATCATTAAAAAGGGCCCATAGAGCTGAATGAGCCAAATAATGCTTCTCAGTTTTAACTGAGCTTACACTTCTGTAGTCTCAGTCCTGGCTTCAGTTCAGAAGGAGAACGTGAACCTGCGAGACCAAAATACTCTCAGGTTCAGGTTCTCCACCGTGTGTCAGCACAGTGGAGTGTGTACTCTGATCATGTTACCTTTAACTTATCAAATAAATGTTGCAAAGACAAGACACAAGACCACACGAATTCAGCAGCAAAAAGGGTTTAATTAAAAAAAAAAACCATTACTATTTACACTGAGCATTAACTTTGACCCATGTCTAAAAAAAGAAAAAGAAAGGAAAAATAAAACATTTCTTAACTAAGAAAAGAAAAAAAAAAGTCAAAAACATGTTTTCATATTTGTTCTGACTTTGAAATAGAAAATCTACAAAATCTTAGCTGCCATTGGCATTCAGGTGTGTTACAGGACTAACAGACAGATTTAGAATAAGAAACAGTGACTTAAAACAACATTTATCCACAGACAAAAGAACAGTACAAAAGAAAATAAGTAAGTTCCTGTTAGGAAGCTAAAAAGTGATGAAGAAGTGACAGAAATGAACACATCAGTGCTTGAATAAGTATTAAACTCTGTTTTGTTTACTGTAGTCACCAGTCGTGACTGAAAAGAATAGCTAGGAAGTAGTTTAATGTTATGAAGTTGGGGGGGGGTTACCAACAAATGTGATTCACAACCCTGCAGCCCAGAAAAGAAAATTAGTGCATTTTAGGATTATACTTTTAAAATGAATGTGTTTTTAATGATCTGTGAACCTTTATAAACATGGATAGCTAACATTTTGTGACGTGCAGGCTTGATTTCTAAGTGGAAGGCTGTGTGTGAGAGTCCGGACTGATCTACTGAACGTGACAGTTTTCTCCTTGCTGTGTTTGTTCTGGTGTCATCCGTGAACTCGGGGAGCGCTTTCTGTTGGCAGTGTCTGTTTCTGCAGCAGGACTCTGTAGAGGTATGGACCCCAAATCCTGTGGGTGGGGGTGATAACAGATGAGAAAGAAAAAGTAAGTAAGTTGCATAAAAGAATAAGTGAGTGCTTCCCATTTGTTTTTGTTTTTTTTTATTATATTAGAAAGTAATTTTGAAGAATCATGGCTTGAAGATGAAAAGGGTGTCAAAATGTAGGTTAAAAAAAAAAGAAGAAGAAAAAAATAAAGACCTTTGTATGTGGGAAATGCGTGCGTTACTTACCTTGCCATCAGGTGCAGTTTGTTTGGCGGCCAGCCGAGGGCTGCAGCGCTTCGCTGTGGTTCTCCTGATGATGAAAGGACTCATCTCCCCCAGAGGAATGTCAGCAAAACCTAAGGGACAAATAATTTCATTTCACTGCACAGAGAATAAACATATACAGAGTCAACAAATTACATTTTTTACTGCTTTTGTGCAACTGCACCTGTGCTTACTGGGGTAATTCTGCACATTAACACGCACACATGCACATGCACACACACACACACACACACACACACACACACACACATACAGAGAAAGCGAGAGCAAGGTGTTCCTTAAACTGATGGGAGTGTATTGAAATGTAAGGATAAAGCTGTAGGATCTCTGTGATAAAGCAGAGCAGACCTTCGAGCACTAACCTCTCTGTACCAGCTCAGGAAGTCCTTCTGGTCTGAACTCTTCATCTTCCTGTTCAGTTCTTGTTTTGGGTGTAGTCATGGCGCTGGCTTTGATTCTCTTTGTCAGGTTGTGCAGGGCCTCCTGGGCGCTATCTTTATTGCTGATTTCACGGTGACCTCGCTTCCCTGAGCCCAGAGGAGACCCCTGAGCAGTCAAAGGAGCCGTGTTTTCAGTGTTGTCATCCATTTTTTCTTCTTGACGTCTGGCGGAAGACTTCCGTCCTGATCGACGGCGGCCTTCAGTGCTGCTGGGGTGGCTGTCATTAGTACGTTGGCTAATCTGCTCCAGCCTTGTTTTGAGTACATCGTTGGTCTCTTCCAGTTTGTGGACTTCAACCATCAGGCTGCAGTATTTCTCCATGCTCTCGTCGGCCTCTTTGCTTTTCTCCTCCAGAAGCTTGTTCACTTCATCCAACTCGCTCTTCGTCTCCTCCAATTCCTTCGTCTTTCCATCGAGTGCAGCCGTAAGGTTGTTCACCTCTTGGTGTTTTTCTTTAGACTCCATCAGTCTCTCCTTAACGTCTGCCGTCTTCTTCTCCAGGGTCGTCTTCAGGTCTTCCACTTCTTTCTTTAGCTTCTCTGCCTCCTTCCTCAGCTGGGTCACCTCAGTCTGCACCTCTGCACTGCTCTTTCCTTCTCCTGAAACATAAATGCGGTTCATATTTAAAAATAAATAAACTGCACTTGATGAAAATCATTAGTAAAGAAAGTGAAATCTTCACTGTTACCCTTAAAAATTAAAACAAGTTTTAAAACTTGTTACCATTTCCACATGAGCTAGAAGACTTTGTGAGCAAAATAAGCTGTCAGTGGCACAGCTGATCTTTTACAGCTTTGACCTAAAGCACACCGACACCAGCACAGATTCAGACAGCCAGCGTTTGATAGTTTATGAACTTAAGGAACCAATTAATCTGCATATCTGTGTCCACACAACGTTAAATTAAGACATCTGAAAGGCATGAAGCGATAATTTTCTTTGCCAAAACTTGAAAAGAGATGAGATGATATGAGGGTTTTGATCAATGCAAGGACTTTTTTTTTTTTTTTTAAATCTTTGATCTGTTTACAAAAGGCTGAACACATGACAGAAAACACAGAAGTAAATCTGTAAAATGTATACAGACCTGAGCTGTTTAACATTAGTTCCTTCTCTTGCTCCAGCTGTTTGCAGGTCTTCATCCAAAGGCTCATCTTGCTCAGGGCAGAGTCTTTCTCTTTAGTCAGACTAGCTGCACGTGATGTTAACTCCGACACCTGGATGGGATGAAGGGAAATAGTTCTCAAACGCCATGTTCGCAAAGTGTTATCCAAAAGTTGTTAGTTCTAAAAGTTCCTAATTTTCTGCTCATCTTTTTTTAATATATAATTCTGAATATTTCACATCTTAAAATTACATCTGCTGAGTGATTAGAAAGCTGTCTCGATAGAGCGCTGTATTTTAGCCTACAAACAGGGGACAAAGTGAGTAGTAATTCTGGCCCTTTTTTCTTCCCTGCCAGTGTGACCTAAATAGATGTGGCGTCTCCATTTACCTGTTCACTGAGTTGCGAGACGGACAGTTTGTGTGTTCCCAGTTCCTGCTCCATAGAAGCCACAGTTGTCTGAAGCTGCTCGAGTTTCTCTTTGTCCTCTTCTGCTCGTTGCTTCTCTTGTTTCAGAGAAAATAGAGCTGAAGACAGGTTCTTTTTCTCTTCTTCAATCAAAGACATAGAAGACTGCAGTTCCTGTTTTTCAGCCTCTAACTTCTCCATTCTCTCCTTCTCTTGATTTAATAAAGAAAGCTTTTGCTGGAAGTCATGCTTCTCCTGTTCTAACAAGGAGATACTTGATTGAAGCTTTTCTTTTTCATTGGCTAACACACTTCTTTCTTGATCTAATCTTTCCTTTTCTTCTTCTACAGATCCCAGAGAGGAGCGCAGGTTATCTCTTTCTTGTTCTAATGATAACAGGGCTGTGTGAAGTTCCTCTTTTTCCTCTAAAAGCTGTCCATTTTCTCCCTTCATCTGTTCCTTCTCTTTCATAAGGAAGGAGATGGATTTTTCCAAGGTCTGCTTCTGATCTCTATCCTTCTCCTTCTCTGTTTCCAAAGTGTTTCTCTCATCCTCAGTAGCTTTTAGGAGTGTTTTAAGCTCCTTCATTTCTTCTTCCAGAGCTTCAATTTGGGTCCTCAGGTTGTTTCTTTCCCTCTGCCACTCCTCTCCCTGAGAATGGAGCCTCTCTCCTTCTGTCTGTGACTCCTGTAGTGAGCTCAGCAGATGCTGTTTCTCCTTCTCTAACTCCACCAACACAGCCTGCATCCTCTCTTTCTCCCCTTCTTTTTCTGTGCTCTTTTGTTCAAGTGAAACTTCTCTTTGCCGAGAGGCTTCCAGCTGTGCTTTGAGGTCATCCAACTGTCTAATCTGTCGTTCTGCTTCCTCTTTCATTCCTTTTTCTAGTTCTTCTAGCCTGCATTTCTGTCTTTCCTCTTCCTCCTTTCTATCCATCTCTGCCTTCTCCAGTCCTCTCTCCAGCTCCTCCTTAGCTGCCTTCAGTTCCTCAATTTCTCTGTTTTTTATTTCCAGCTGTCTCTCCATGTGTTCTTTCTCGGATCTCAAGTTTTCCAGCGTGGCAGCGAGCTCTGATATTTTCGCACCAAGTTCTTTCTTCTCTTCCTCCACCTGAGCGTTCCCACATAGAAGACAGGCAGCATCCATTTGTGAAAGGACACAGGAAGAGGATAAGGGAGAAAAACCAGGGTGGGAAGAAGAGAACATACACGAGAGAAAGAAAGACAAAACGCAGGAGAAGGATTAACAGTCTGTTTGGATTGCTGTAATATTTATGCATTCATATGATATTACACAGGTTAATACAAGGTTACCTTTCTCCTTTCCTCCTCCAGCTCAGCTTTAGCTGTTTCCGCCTGCGGGAGAACACAGCAGAATTGGATGTAAGTCATCAAAACTAAGATATGATTGTTATTTTTGGGACTGTGTGTTACACTGAATACCTGTAGCACTGCTTCTTCGAAACTTTGCTCTACATCTTCCTTCTCTCGCTCCAGGGAATCAATGCGATCTTGAAGTGAGTCAGACTTTCTCTGGGCAGCTGCACAGATACAGTCACATGCTTTAGACACCAATACCTAACACAACTCAATATGTTATCCAACTTATATTCTTTTGCTTCCATCAGGAACAAAAGTGTTAAGAGTCACCTTTGAGAAGCTCTCCCATCTTCTTTTTCTTCCTCTCATCCGACTCAATGCGTACTTGGAGTTTCTCTATGCCAGTTCTCATCTGCTGGACCTCATCTTGTGTGGAATTCAGGCGAGAAGCAATCTCTCCTTTCTCTAGCAAAGAGGATTCTAAAGACTGCGAAAGACGAAGCACTTCTCCCTCTAAAGTCTGGGGTGGGTATCAGGGGAAACAAGGAGGACAGGAGTTAGGACAAAACATTTTTCTCTTATAAATGAACCATGCCCCATTCCCATCAATTCCCACATGTTCAATAGCTTTTTCCCTTAATTTACTTCATTAGTTTTATTTTGAGCAGACAGAACACACACACACACACACAAAAAAGTTACTACTGGGAACAATCCTGAAATAAAGAACAAAACAAATGCTGTGAAAACAGGTGTTCTGCAGACACCTAACTTTAACATACAATAACATACTTTGTAATACATTTCTCCCTCACCTTTATCTTGCCAGCCATGGACTCAGTGTTTTGACTGGAGGAGTTGTGGTCTTCTTTGATCTGGTGAAGATGGCCGATCAGCTCCTCTCTTTCTCCACAGTGTTGAGAAATTGCCTGCTCTAGCTCTTTAACCTGCTCCACCAGCTTCACGTGAAAGAAAGCAGATGATTTTTTATTAGGAAAAAACCCCCAGAAACATCAACAGTCTATTAAAAAAAAAAAGTAAGTATCATAGGTTTCATTAAACTAAAATTGCAGATATATCATAAATGAGACCTGGGAATGTATTCAAAACTAAAGGAGAGTACTTGGGTGATTACTGCTTTGTTCTGAGTTAGCTGGCTGTAGTAAACCTAAGGGATTCATCTGTGTAAGATGCATCCATATAAAAGTCGTTAAGTTTTGGTCGGCTGTTGAATTTTCCATGTGTGTACCTGTTGCCTCTCTGTCTTCAGTTTCTCTGTGGTGCTTTGCAGGGCTTCATACTCCTTCCTTCCTGCTCTGATGTCGTCCTCCAGGATGGAAATTAGGTTTCTTGTGTCGCAGTTATTTTTCTCCAGACTGTGAACTTTCTCCCTCCAGTGGCTCAAGGACTGGCTCAACTCATCTCGTTCTTCAGAGCAAGACACCAATTCAGACCTCAGCTGAGATGTCTGCAGATATAATAAGATTTATAAGTACCTTTGGGTATTCTGCAGAGTGATATGGAAGCTTAAAACAGAACATACTGAGCAGCTCCCTGCTTTGGTCTAAGTTTTTGCACAAGGGAAAACTGAAGGGGATTTAAGAGTAAATCCTGCTTTATTATAGTCATTTTGGGACCCAGTAAATTCACATAAATTTGGCCTTTAAATACGCAGTCTTGTGTTGTTTTAGCTCACAGGCTTTGCTCACCTCAGTCATGAGTGTTTCTATCTGTTGTGCCATGCCTGAAAACGTCCTCCTCTGGGTCTCCAGCTCATCCTTCAGTCTGGCCCTCTCAGCCTGCATAGTCTCCAGCTCAGACTCCATTCCCAGGATGTGCTGTTCCAGATTGGCTTTCTCAGAGCGAACCCTCTTAAGCTCACTCTCTTGCTGAAGAAACTTCTCGTCCCATCCACCTACATAACCAAGCAAAGTAAAATAATCCAAGGTGTGGCCTTGACTGAAATTTCTGGACTACATTCACAAATCATCTAACAACATGTTAGAAAAAAGTAATGTTGTAGTGGCAATTATTTCTCAAAAACAATCTAAGGGAAATAGATACCTTTAGCCATCTCAAGTCCTTCCACCATCTCCATAACATCAGTCAGCTGGCATTTAGCTGTTTGCAGCTGCAGCGTTAAAGTTTCCTTGTCCTCTGACAGGTGGGTCAGCTAAATATGCGCACACAGCATTAACATAAAAGACACACACACAAAAAACTCCATTGAGATTTTACTATTTCTTCATCCTACCTCATCAGAAAGGCTTTTCTTTGAATCCAAAGCAATTTTCAGCTGGCAGGCTGCACTGCGGGCCTCTTCCTCTGCAGCGTGAACTTTCTTCTCCAAGTTTTGAACTTGGACGTCCAATTCAGAGGTCAACTCCTTTCTCAGTTCCAGGTCAGAGCTCAGCAGGTCAAACTCTGAGCGCAGAGTCTCAAGTTCATTTTCTTGTTTTCTGATCATTTCCTTGCAACGGTTGAGTTCATCTTTTACTGGAGATGACTCTGTTGTTGAGAGACAGATGAGTTTGAATACGGAATATCAACTATGTTCAGTCTGAGCTGAATAAACATTTGAAGTACAATGCATTCAAATCAGGAAAAATGTAAGAGCTGAAAATGTAAGTCTGAAATATCTTGTCAATGTAAAAAATAAATGAGCCAGAGAAAATCAGGCAATTTTAGACCCCCACTTGATTCACTCACCACAGGATTTCATGTCTCTTTTCTCACCCATAGAGGAAGGTAATGGAAGCAGGTCACAGATACCAGGAACATCTCTGGAACTACAGTCTTCTTCAGAAACCTGCACCAAAATTTAAAAAAAGAAAGAAAAAGAAAAAAAAAGATAAAAACACCATTGTGAACCCAGTGTACTCCCAATGTAATTAATATTTTTTAACCATCAGACACAACATGAACTTAAAGTCTTTAGCATTTTCTCATTAAACAAAACACTAGAATTTTTTCCCCCAGCAAATTCTCTATCATATATAAATATTAACAAGTTCTTCAATTATATTAATGACAAATTATAAAACTCTCCAGCCTAAAATAAATGTGGCATCATCATGACTGAAGGAAAATTCACTGTAATAGTTTTTTTTAACCTGTTCGGCAAGTAGTTGCTCCTCTTCATTAGTTCTTGTTTGATCTACATCTTCCGCACATGACTTCCTGTCCTCCTCTGACTGTTCCTGGATCATCTCCTGCTCAGTTGTGTCCACCATAAAGACCAGCTTCATCTCACTATCACAATAGAGCGAGATTAACTTTATTTTTCATTGCATAAAAACACAGTCAACACAAAACAGAAGGCACTATAAAACCCACTCCACCTCAAAGCGCCCGACTGCTGAGGAAACTCAGACGGTTCAGACACCATAAGCTGTTCCTTTACTGGAAGGGAGTCAGAACAGGTGCAGAGGCTTGAATCAAATGCTGGTTCTACCTGAATGTCCCCTGCTGCTTCAGCTGGGTAAACCAAATAAATAAATGTAAATAAATGTACTCAAAGAAAATTTAAAACAGTGTTTTATGAAAAAAAACAAAAAAAACAAAAC
>VUQK01000884.1:8212-25399 GCA_015106715.1 Bujurquina vittata | reverse complement strand
TGTCTTTATATTTTTTTTTTTCTTTTTTTTTTTTGTCCCCCCCCCCCCCTTCTGCTTATCTAATTCCTCTTTTGACCCTCATTTATAAAAGAAAGATTGCAATTAACTCTGACTCACTCCAAACTTGTGCTTGTAGAAACAGTTCCAATCATACGGGCTACATTGCAATTCTACTCAGATTCCTGTGGACTGATGGTTTTATTTGATTTTATGAAACAGTTATTGAGTCTGCCGTGCTCCAGGAAAAGTAGCACACTATCTCTATATTTATAAGTGAGGCCTTATGCTTTGTTGACACCTTGCTGCTTTTCTCCCTTCTTGTATAGTTCTACTGTGTATACCTGTGTACTGTAAATTATACACAATGTAATGCAACTCTGTCATCCTTGTTTTGCTCAGTAAACTGGTATAAAAACTGGAACATTCAGTCATTTATAATTATATACAGATGCAGATAGGTGATTATGAATTTATGAAACATGACAGTGGGGGAAATAATTATTTGATCCCCTGCTGAAGTTGTACGTTTGCTCAAAGCAAAGAAATGAGCTGTCTCTGATTTTTATGGTAGTTTCATGTTTGCCACCATGGGAAAGACCAAAGAGCTGTCAAAGGAGGTCAGCAACAAGATTGTAGAGCTGCACAAGGCTGGAATGGGCTAAAAGACCATTAGCAGGAAGCTTCGTGAGAAGGTAACAACTGTTAGTGCGATTATTCATAAATGGAAGAAATATAAAAAGCCCATTAATCGCCCTCAGTCTGGAGCTTCATGCAAGATCTTGCCTTTATGAGGTCTACAGTACCACTTCATAGCTGAGTTGCTGTTGTTCCCAATCGGTTCCACTTTGTTATAATCCCACTAACAGACTGTGAAATATTTAGCAGTGAGGAAATTTCACAACTGGACTTGTTCTTCAGGTGACTTCCTATCACTGGAATGAGCTGAGCTCCTCGGAGGAGCAGTCTGCATGCCTAGGTACTTGGCTTTATACACCTGTGGCCATGGAAGTGATTGGAACGCCTGAATTCAGTGATTTGGATGGGTGAGTGAATACTTTTGGCAATATAATCTATATGAAATCAAAGATCATGTGTCGTCATTTATATTTATATTTATTTAAATGCATCTATATGTTTGTGCTGCATGTGTGAAAACTGAAGTGTTGTGGAAAGTGTTGATACATGGGGTTACCATCCTTTTAGTTGTGTGGCTGCAGGTGTGGCCATCACACAGATGTTAAATGTGCCAGTTGAAATGCATCTGCAAAAATTATTAATTTTTCCATGTGTATGTGCATGCTCAGGCATTCACATACGCACACTTTTACAATTACTTTTCCCTCCCTCTGTTGAATGTAGTCATTACTTTAAAAGCTTTGCTACTCGTGCAGGTGTGGGCACAATTGATTCTCAGTGATAACATAGCTCGGTTTGCTTTGTTGCTTCTGCTTCTTTCTTTTAAAACATGCTTTCCAAATGAAACAAGGAGTCTGAGCCATGAGGTGGAAGACATATTGCTGTATGATTAAAAATAATCTGGGATAATTGGTTTAGTTTTAATTAATGTGAGCACAGACAAATTAGTTTAGTGTCTTAATGATAATGGCATTCGTGGAGAATTTCTCCATTGGCTAAGGTCAGCAATTAGCATGTGGCTTAGATAAGAGCCCACGCAAATTATTGTGAATTTCATTGAGGTAACTGAGCATTATGGGTTCATTTCTACAAAAAGAAATCACATCACAAATGAGTCCTAATTATCTCAGCTTAACAGTAGATTACCTAATAATTATAATGATCAGTTAAAAGAACTTATTGAGAACTTTTTGGTTGTGGGGTCAAAAGCTTACGGTGATAAAAAGAGTTATAAATAAATCCTGGTCCCAACTTTATATCCAGCATGTTGCTGGAATCACGTTTGAATGAGGATGTGTTTAAAAGAAAACAATTGAAATTTCCCAGCTCCAACATGTAATTGGTTGTGCTTGTACAGTTATGACAATAATAATAATAATTCTCAGAATACATTCTGTTTTTACTGACATTTCACACATTATAACACTAGAACAAATTTTTGGGAGGCAAGGTTATAATTCAGTGTCTTGTTATTAGCTTTACAGGCAGAACTTTGCCTGGTAAAAGGTAAAAATCCTTTACTTGATCTATGGTGTTTCCAGTGGCAAGATATCTTCTACCTCTACTTACCGTCAGCTTTTTCCACCATTACTTCCAATACAGGACAGCAAGACATGGTCAAAGCCCACGCAATCGTGATGCATCTTCCTGTCAAGGCAAAGCACAGAACAGCTGACTGACTTTCACAAAAAGCTACAGCGTTTAGCCTTCTGGGGTGCTGTGCCATTTAAAGGTTTGCAGGGCACATGGTCTCAGAAAAAACAAACAAACACGATATTTACAGCCCTAAATGATGAGTGTCTGCCAATAAATATGCCGAGCCACCATAGGAGTTTAATGATGTGCTTCCTACTTTCCATGTCCTGTCTGTAAACTGCAGTAATGAGCTGCCGTCAGCGGGTTCTGTCACTGTTACAAGTGACACAGTTCAGTGATACGCAAGCACATGGCTGCTGTATTGCGAGCCTGCTTCCAAAAAAAGTCTGAATTTAGACAGTCCAGGAAAACTGTTCCAAGTATGAAACAAGGCTGAACACTAATACTGAGCAGTGGTAATTTTAGGGACTTTAAGCATGAAGAACAGACACATTTAAAAGGGTTTGTTGAGTAAGCTTATGATTGAGGGTGGTACAGAATATACAGGTAGGAGCGAGGCCATGTAAGCCTTAATATTAGTTCATTAATAAAAGTTTAAAGTCTATTAGCTCTCTGGTAACCTGTGGAGTGGAGTGAGGATGGGAGTGATGCGGTCTTATTTCTTAGACTTTGTTATAAGTCTAGCTGCTGATTTTTCAACAAGGTGGAGGTGGGAGATTAGGTTTTGGCTGAGACTTGTGAAGTAATCCAAACATGAGATGAAAGCGTTGATGACTTTTTTAAGGTCTTGTAAGCTTTTGCAACATTTCTTAATTGGAGAAGGAATAACTGAACAAACTTAGTAATTTTTAACCTAAAGATTATATCCAGGTTTCCAGTAAATGCCCGTGGACTGATCTCTAAGGTATTCTTCTAAATTAGAAATCAGGTTTGGGGGGCTGAATAAAAGGACGGCATACTGGCTGGCATGACATCTGTGAAGGCATCCTTAATGCTCAAAGATATAGTCAGAATTTAGAGCAATATGGTGCTATTCATGCAACTGAAACAGCAAAAATAGCAAAATGTTTTACGTCAGTAGTCAGCAGAGGTGGGCCGTTACAAAGTAACGGCCCGAAAATAAAGGCAGTAACGTGCTGCAGATCATTTCAAATGCAACTTTCAAATGCAAATGTTTGCTAGCTAAAGAGCCAACGTCTGTGTTTACAGGGAAAGAAAAGAATGAGCGATAACTTTACTCAGAGAAGGACAAAGATGTAGAGAACAGGAGAGGAAGAAGAGAGGTTAGATTTAAAAGTAAGAACTGCTCAGTGACTTCTGATAAACTGGAAATTTAAAGTTTATATTTTTAAAAATCAGATCTATGATGTGAAGTTATGATTTTTCATCTTAATGAAATGTCCTGCAAAAAAACTGAGGTACATTAAGGTTGCATGAAAATACTGCAGTTTAGATAAACAGGTTAGTTTGCTGTACTGTGATGAATAAACAGTAAGCAAAACTATACAGAAAGAAACAAAAATAGATAAAATGTAAAAACCTAAGTAAAGAAGAGTTATATTAAGGCTGACATTGTATAAGAGAGTATTGCAAATTGCATTGATAAATGATATGTAATCTATACACTATAAATCAGAATATGTACACAAATATCAAGAAGACAGCAGCAAGAGGATATAATACAAACATCTGTGTGTGGGATCTTACGTCCTGACAGGTTTGTTCACCTGTCTCAGGAAGAAGTGTTATTATACAGTTTCATGGAGAACGGTAGGGATGATTTCCTGAAGCATTCTTTATGGCAGCGAGGCTGAATCAGTCTACTGGAGCTCACAATAGAAATGATTGTGATTTGTGATTCTTTTCCCCACGCTGAGACACTCCAACCAATCTTAGAGTCCCCCTACCTGCTGAATCCCACTGTTACCCCCGACTGTACTCATTTTCTGTTTAGGTGATGAGGCAGTCACCTTCTACAATGTAGGTAACAACAAATAGAGCTGTTTTTAAATTATCTTCCTTTTTCTCTGCTCATGTTTTATATAACAGTGTTCAAGCTGAGTGCATTCATTACAGTTAGAATTTAGATTGAAACAAAGTTTGTATTCTCATGTACTAATATTGTTTTATTATTGCTTTAATATAGCACAAGGTTCAACTAGCTTTGCACAAAAGTAGCTGGTAAAAACATATCCAAAGAGCTACTTTTCCTTTCTTGTTTTGAGAGCCTGTAATTTTTCATTTTTACTAAAGTAAAAGAATCAGTACTTCAAATTTTACCAGAGTATTTTTAACACAAGTATATGTACTTCTACTTAAGTAAAGAATGTCTGTACTTTTACCATCTCTGGCAGTCCGTCCCTTCATTTGCAAACTTTTGTTTTTAAATGAGGAGGTGATTTAGCACATTGGCTGACTAAAACGTGTTGGTGCCATCAAAATCAAAATGAGAATATATTTATAACCTTCGATATGCCGTGCTTATACTATTTTCAGTTAAACATAACAGAATTCAAACATTTTACAAAGTGTCCCATTTTTTTGGAAACAGGGACAATTTAACACACACCGCATATGTTCCCCTTACGCACCCTTCCTACTATAAAGCTGTGGTCAAGTATTCCACAGTCATGGAACTTTGGCAAAATAGAAAACTGTATCCTTTAAAAATGACCATGTAAGTTGAGTGAAACAAAACATGATCATTCATTAGTCAACAGGTGACTTCAGAATAGTCGTTTATTGAGCCATGGATCTGAGACTTGAACTTGGATCAGGCTTCCAAAATATGGGCAATTTGGACTTACCATAAATTTAAGGAAGCCTTGTCTCTTACGAGGGATTTTCTGATCCATCCTACAGATCCATGATAAAAGTGACTGAAGTAAAACTTGTAGCACATTCCAAGAAAAAAACAAACTAACCAGCAGTTTCCAGATTTCATTTTTTTCCTGTGCTTATGTTCTGCATGCGTCACAGATATTGCAAAACCTAGTACTAAACTACATTTAATAGTTTTGCTTCATTCTTCTTTCTCGTATTTTGTTACATCCATGCATGCACCAACACACACAAAAACAAACACACGCTCTGTTCTCTGGCTGATGCAGTAGGAGGCAGGTGGGTTTTTAGTCTCAAAGGGAGTATGTTTGGGGCCACTGTGGTCGCATTTGTGTGTTTGTGTCTGTGTGTGTATTTGCACTGGCATGAGTCATATGATAAAGACCTCACTAGAATCATCTGCTCCCGGGGTCTGTTCTGTGTTTAGCAAGTGCAACAACACAGCTGTTTCCAGACCTCTTTGCTTGCTGTTTTTGCATATTTACACCGATTCTGCAGTTTGAATCACAACTATTGAAGATGTCTGCACTCAACTGTATCAAATGTGTATGTAACCTCAGCAAATGTCTTCACACGTATTGTGTAATATATATGTTAATCTGTATTGTGTACATGTTTATGTTGCACATACATTCTGATTTTGCTATAATTTCCCCCCATGATGTGTGGCACCATCTGTAGATCCGTGATCTTTCACACACCCCATATCCCCTAACGTTTAACATCGCTCAAACTGACAGTAAGCCATGCAGAGATAAAGTCATTAGACTGCCATACACCAGTTTGACCACGTGGTGGCGATGTTCAGACAGCTTTAACTGAACCGAGGTGGACACTGCAAAAAACGACAATGTTATTCACGCTTCCATCAGTGTACGCAGAGAAGATGCATAATATGTACTTAAATACTCTGAGTGTGACACCAAATCAAGCATTACCACTTTTTTTTGTCCTTTTTGAGTAAAAAAGCAACAACTTTTGAATCATTTTGAGAGATCAGAATTTTGGTAACATCTTTGCTATGTGAGGTGTATAAAAAGCATAATCCCTGCAACTCTAGCATAAAATAAAGGAAAGGCACAGGAGCAGCTGAATGTGATCATTTTGTGCGTAGCTCATTGTGCGCTCAGCTCTCGAGGCACGACAAACTGCTGGCGTTCAGATTTCAACATCTGTTATTTTGCACCCATAAACCCTTTGGTTTTAGGGTGGTATCCTATTATGTTACATCATTAGTTTTAATTAGCTACATCTGTCTTAAAAGAGCACAAATAAGCCTCATTTTAAGCTCCTTTTATTGGCCATGTTAACAAATTGGAGCACATCGCAGTTCAGCCAACTTGCATTGAAAATCGTATAAATCAAAAGCCCTGCTAAAAAACGAATTAAGCTGTTGGGTGAAAATGTGTGAAATTCAACAAGCAGTGGGAGGCATACGGAACACATAAAGGCTTAGACAAGCTGCAACTCGGGTTGCAAATCATTTCAAGCTTGGCACACGCTTTGGTGAATAAGAGAGCCAAGCCATTTAATTATTGCATTTACTTTTAGCAGGCCACCCTCCTTTCATCAGCTTGGTTATTTGGTTCCATCTAAATTTTGGATGGTTTTCACCTGAACAAACGCACACAGCCAAAACACTGGTGAGCTCAAAGAACCCGCTTGAAACATGTTCAATGTGAACGCACCTTCAGACTGAGCACAAGATAAGTCACAATGAATCCTTTTTTTGCAGTGTAGACGGGGCAGGTTCAGGAGGCTTTATCCTTTTCATCTCCCTCGCCACCAATCAGAAACTCCTCTTTACAAGACCTCCGCTTGCTTGTCAATCACTCCCCTCGGGCAATAGGTTGGAGCGAGACAAAAGAGAGAAAGGGAATGGTGTGTGTGTGTGTGTGTTGGGGGGGGGGTACTGGAAAACACAGGGATGGGATGAGAGCGGTGCATGTAGAGTAATCGCTGAAAGCGAATCCACTGTCTTGAAGAGAGATGAATGAATGGGGTCAGGGACGCCCCTGAGAATAAAGAGGTAGAGGAAGGGAAAAGAGAGGAGGCTGGATAGAGGGAGCAAAAGAGGGATAACAGAAGGTAGGATAGAGGAAATGCATGAGCTGGAAATGGACTGAGGGTGACAGGAGTGAGGGATTAAATAACAATGAGACATGGAAAGGAAACATGGAAATGAGGAGAGAAACTCTGTTGCAAGACAGAATGTAAAAGATGAGTAAGTGCCAGCAGGGAAGAAGAAGATAAAAAGAGAAGAGTGAGAGAGCATGAGAGAGCAAGTGTAAATGGGTGAATAATCAAATATACACAGGAAGAGATTTAAAAAAGGAGGGAAAGTAGAGAGGAGAAGAGGATGGAAGTGTTTGGAAAAAAGTTTTGGAAGTAGGAAAAGCGAGTGTGAGAGAGAAAATAGGTGGAAGTATTCAGGGAAACCAGCAGGCAGAGAAGCAGAGGGAGACTGGGGTCCAATCCTAATTCCCCTCTAGCCCTACTGCTGGGCTCTGCGCCTCAGTTTGAATGCTGCTGTGGAGGTTGGCATATCCCATTACTTCCGGGCCTCCAACTGGCTCTCTATGCTCCATTTAGAAAGCTAGATGACCAGCAGTCGTTAATGATGGCTCATCATAGGCTGGGTTCAATAATCAGATTTCAGGGAGCAAATTTGGTTGCAGACCTCTCAGCACACATCCCAGATCAAACAATACTCCTGGAAGTGCTTTAACTACATTCTCCTGTTTCCTGTGCACGTGTATATAGTATCGTGCATGTTTCTAAACCACATATGCTCACTCAAGATGGCAGCAAGCGAAATGCAAGATAAAAGAAATCATCTTATGTACGACAGTGCACACACTCTGATCTCTGAACAGGCAGCAGATTTATCTCCCCTCTCCTTATGAGGAAGCATGCAGTTGGGTGTGACATCCGCCTCATCGAGGCCCGTGACACATTCACGTCAACAGAGTTAATGCACTTCTCAAGAACGCAGCTCACATCGTTTTGGTGTGGAAGCTAAGGCATTCTATTTTGAGCTGTTCCATCCTCTATAAGCCAAAGAGTTCCTTATTGACTCAGCAGGGAAGCTTAGAGAGAGGGGGGGAGAGGAGGATGAAGGGCAGCCTGGTGCAGTCAGGCAGGTGGTCGACTGCTCCTGCGTTTGGCCAAATCGCACTCTTCACGTGATGAATGGCTTTTAATTTGGTTGGTTTCCAGCTTGGGTTTTAGCCAGTTGGGGCTGAAATTAAGACAAAAAATGAAATGAACAGAACAGAAATGAAAACAAACAAAATGAATCTTAAGGAGAATGAGATGATGCTTTCCTTTCTTCTACTTTTATATTTGTGCCTGTCAAATAAAATAAAAATAAACATCAGAATAAAATAAAAGTATATTAATACGCAAAGAAAAATCACTGACTTTAAGAGATATATATTTGGATTTCTTTAAATTAATAGGTCTTTACTGTGAATTTGTTCTGGGATTTAAACTGTAAATCAGTACACATTTGGTGTCATGTATGACACAGATTAACACATGGGAACTGGCTTTCCTTAAACTGCAATTAAGATCAGCACACAGAACACACGGGATTCTGGTGGTCGAACTCTGATGCGTGGGCATCATCCTGCAAAGACAAAGTGTAACATCAATAGCAAACCACATTTTCCAAAGAGGTGCAGGTTTTGGTTTTGCTGCAGATTGGCAGCAAACAGTTGCTGTACTGAAACTGAGCAGGGCTGCGTGACACAGACCTCCTGCATGTCCTAATAACCTTTAAAAAAAAAAAAAGTGACCAAGCACAGAGGGAATGAGCGGAAACAGCACTGCACTTAAACTGATTTGGTAGGAGGATGACAGAGGGGCTGATGGGAAGCTGCAGAGATCGCTGCTGGATGCTGGTGTGGCTAAATCTCACCACAGCAGAGACTCAGCATTCTGCTGGATTCAACATGTGGAGGGTTTTTTTGAACCTCGGGCTCTCGAGTTAATTTCCAAAACAGTTGCAAATGTGCTTGTCAAGTGCAGCAGCGGTGTAAGTGACAGGCATGAGATTGGTGGTGGTGAGGGTGTCATGACAAGGATGGAGGAGGGGAGATAGGGTTGTAGAGACAGGGACTGTGTTATTCAGTAATTGAATACATTGAGAGTTGAATTAAATTAAATCATACAAATTAGCATTCTGGCTATACCAAATTGCTGTGAAGTGTGGCTGCTTGCCTGAGGCTATGGCTCATGACGGGGGTGGGGGTGCTGGGTGCCAGCAGTGGTAGTGATGATTGGCCCTTGGGAGAAATTATTCTGCAATATTTTGTTCCTTTATAGGCATCAATAGGCAAAGGATTAGCCTGTCATGCATTCATTACAGATTTAAAGAGGGTAAATGGAAAAAATAATCTTCATAAGATCTGCAAAATACTCTACAGAGCTGTCATATTTACAAAGACAAGAGAATCGTGTTTGAAAAAAGAAAGTATTACTTTTACTTTGGTAAAGAAGAAAGATCTGACCCTCGGATTCAGACAGCGAGGGATGTCTAGAAAGGCCGTTTTGCTCTGATGTTTAGCAATCATATGGGCAGAAATCCATCATAAAAGCAATTTCTGCTCCATAGTCACAAATATAGACCAGAATCCAGTGAAGTCAGAACGACAGGTTATCTTCTGAGTTGTGGCCGGAGCCTGACTTACACACTTTTCAACAATTCCCACTCATTTCTTATTAAACGTAACAACTTAAACTAAACTCATTAAGTACATAAAAGCATAAAAAATAAGAATCTTATGCTCATGCATATTATTTAACTCTCTTCAGCAAAAATAATGAAGACAGGCCAAAAAAAAAGGACACAGAAAAGCAATTTAGCACTTGAACACAAGATAACTGCTGGAGTGACCTCTCAGAGAGACGGTGCAGCTCTGTAAAGCAAAACTAAGCTTGGGTGCAGCAGCAAGAAGCATTTACCGATGGGTTTCAAGTGAACCAAATTAAACTGAGAATTCATAAAACAGTAATAAAACACGGAGGTGCAGCTGTTGCTGAGAAGGGATCTGAAAATAACCTCAATCCATCCTAATTTCGCAATGCTGGAAGCTGTTCCACAGCATAAGTAAATACTCACAACATAACACACACAATCAGTATTAGATTTCTCAAACAATTTCATCTGAGTGCTTAAAATATGTTCTCAGAGAATAATTAGAAAATATGAATACATGATAATTCTAATCTTTTTTCTCTCCTCACCCCGACTCACACTCTCTGAGGCTGGCTCTGCTGGATTTATTCCAGTTTAAAGGGAGTTTTTCCTCCCCACTCTCACTGAGCGCTTGCTCATAGATGATTGCTGACTTTCTGTGATGTTGTAGGGTCTATATACATTACAAAATAAAATGATTTGGAAAGACTGTTGTCAATTTGTGCTACATACATAACTTTCGAACAGATGAGATATACAACTAACTGCATTTTTATTGGGTAAACCTTGCTACCTCTTTTAATGGCATAATTTCAACAGGGTGCTGGAAACATTCCTCAGATTTTGGTCCATATTGACACATATTGTGCATACAGTGAACTCATTGTCATGGTCAAGAAAGTTTGAGATGTTTTTAACTTCTTAAAGCAGTAATAAAAATATCCTCCACACACTGAAGGCAGGATGGATCCATGCTTTCATGTTGTTCTAAATCTAGCATCTGCACTTCCTGAATAGTGCAGCAGGAAGTGAGACTCATCCGACCAGGCAATGTTTTTCCTATCTTCTCTGGTCCAGTTTTGGAGAGCCTGTGAGAATCGCAGCCTCCGTTTACTGTTTTTAGCTTATAAGAGTGGCACCCGGTGTGGTCTCCTGCTGTATCCCATCAACCTATAAGTTCAATGTGTGATGTGTCCAGAGATGCTCTTCTGCGTACCTTGACCCTAACTCTAACAAGTGGTTATTTGTGTTACTGTTGCCTTCCTATCAGTGTGAAGCAGTCTGACCATTAAGTAAACCGCAGAGACAGTTGTGCAGGAATATCCCAGTAAATCAGCAGTTTGTGAAAATACACCCCGTCTGGCACCAACAACAACACCACATTCAAAGTCTCTTAAATCACTTTACTTCCTCATTCTTATGGCCAATTTGAACTTCAGCAGGTTATCTTGTTTATGTCTACATGCCTAAATACATGAAGTCGCTGCCATGTGATTGGCTGATTAAATATTTGTATTAGCCCACAGCTGAACAGGTGTGCCTAATACAGTACATGCATGCACGCACAGACTGGCAGACAGACACACAGATAGAGTTTTGTGTGTGTGTGTGAGTGTGTGTATGTGTCTGTATTACCACGGCGGATGGCGTTCATAGAGCAGCTGTGTCATCCAAAGCTGTTAACTGGGTTGGATTCTAACCTGTCTGAATTCATCCACAAGCGGAAATGTTTGGCACAGCACAGATTTGTCTCCTTTTTAGCCTCCACAATATGCAGGGCACACATCAGGGCAAGTACAGAGCTCTGTGTGCAGGATAAAAAACTGTGACAAACAAAACCTCATACAAATACTGATCCTGAAGTCATAATATCAGTGTTCAATCACACAGTGGGAGAAATTGAGGTTATTTTGACTTTAAAGGTGCACCTGAACAGACCTAACATTTCCTGGATTTTCATTTACTTTAATATCCTGACACTGATATTGTGATGATGATACGTGTTACACTAATCTCAACATGCAGCACAGAGACAACAAAGAGTTTTAATGTCACTAGTGTGTCCTGCTTCTTTTGCACAAAATCCTGAGCAGTTCTTGACTTTTAATTTGTCACCTCCCCACCAGCAGCCCTACTTCACCAGACTTTCCTTTACAGTATATTAACTTACTAGGAGAATAAGTATTTTCCTCTTTGTGCTTTTTATCATGTAATGAATATCTTTTGTTGTAACAGTTTGAAAGCTCACAGTTTGAGGTCTAAAATGTGTCCACTGTGGTGTGTGACTTTGTGTGTTTAGGGCACGAGTTAACTGGGTTCCTCCCTCCCACAGTGGAGATGGTCAGATTTAATCTGATAAACTCTCGATGCAACCAGCTGTCAGACCAGACTCGGCCTGTGTATGACCCAATCTCCCTGCCTGCCCTTCCTCCCTTCCTTTCTTTCTACCCCTCTTCCTCCTCTCTCATCTCTGCTTAATGGGCTCAGTATTTCCCCTCTGCACCCAGGCCTGTTCACTGTGTCAGTGTGTGAGTGTACTTATAGGAAAATGCACATAAGCTAACCCTTCAAAGTTTATTTGCACAAACAAGCGCGTGCATGCACGCACACACACACACACACGCACACACACACACACACACACACCAGGTCAGAGGACAGATCATGAAACGTCCATTATCCATCTCAGTCCCTAATCCAGCATCTGAGAACATGCTTCGACAAACATTTATTTAAAGAAGCAAAGAAAACACAAACACACCAACATGCCAAGAAGCAGATGTTTTGATATGTGCGGACTACACGGGAAGCATTGTGCTGCTACAGGACAACTTCCAACATTGTGGACAGATGATTACACCTTTGACCTTTGCCTATCCACCCTCAGTAAGTCTTACTTATCACTGCTATAGGATTATAAGGACATGAAGCATTTTATGGCTGCTATAATAAGATGAGTAAATAAGGTTTTGTTTAGTAACAGCCTGAAAGACAGAAAGGAAAGACAGGCTTGAGCTTGTTTCTATTATTTTTGTGTGTGGTTACATGAGGAAAAAAGTGATATCGTGACTTGTTTCAAAGATAAGAAAGTGTGTTTTTCCTTTGTGTTTCAGTATGGTAGAATGAACAATTCTGAACACCCCCCATTTCCACCTTTTTTTAAGAGTTATCTGCGGTCAGTCAGAAAAAAGCAGCCTAACTAACTGAAAGAAAAACACAGAATGCTACTCTGAGCGGTGCAGGCTAGATTGCAACTATTGTTTTTAATGTTTTTACTGAGCCTATTCCACAGGACCAGCTGCAGAAGCTTCCAAATGCCAATTCAAAACTACAGCCATCTGTTTTCTGCACCACACCATGAAAACATGTTCAAGTGTGATTCCTGGGCACAAGGGAGGAGCATCCAGGGAAATGCTGGAAATCAGTAACTGAGTCAAAAAAGAGGAAGTTTGAAGGAAATATGGGGCACTTTTTCATGTCTACATGACTACTTTTGCAGTTAATGTCCTTGACTTTGAAATACCATTTAGCCTGGAATTACATGCCATTAAGCTATGAAATTGCATTTAGCCTAATTTTTTTGCCAGTGTCTCAACTCATCTTCAATTTGTCTCTTTGGGTCCTTTTATTATTCTGTATCTCTAAAAAAGAACATCTAAGCCTCCTGCCAGCACAGACGCTAACACATGCACGCTGCCACGCATGTATGCTAATGAGCAGCTCCTTTTCCATCACATACAGCATTCACACAAAGCCTATCAAAGAGCATATCCAGCTTTGGCAATTGGGAACTAACAGCAGGGAGTCGAGGGGTGTGCATGAGTATGTAATGAAGTCCCATTGAGCTAAAAATGCTCCGGAGTTTAGGTTTGCGTGTGAAACTGTGGGATACAGCACAGGTTTCGTTAAGCTTCCTCACATTTTCAGTATCCACTGAGGATCGGTATTTGCTACAGTCCGTCTGTCCAGCTTAATTAGCTGGATCCAGGGAGGTAAGGAAACTAACTGTAGCTTTCTTTTCGGCCTGAACGGAGAAGCATTTTTCGCTCTTTTAGTTTCTATTAAATTAACAGACTTGATTTACATGTATACTGAGCACCTTCCAAAGTTTAAGTCAAATATTGTCATAGCGCGAGCGTTCTTTTTAGATTTTAAGGATTTTGGATTAATTGAGAGTGTGAAAGAAGCAAAGTTTGGATAATTAAAGATTGTGGTTGTATCGTGAGGTAGATTTAGCTGGTTTGCTATAAATTATTATTTTTTTTTTCGCCAAAATATATTTATTGATTTTCCAACAATTTAAGCAAGAGGAACAAAGCAAAAACTAGTAAACAAACAAACCTTGTAATAATAATTAACAACAGAACTAAAATTCACTTAAAAGCAAAACTAAATAATACAATAAGGTGCCTTTCGCAAAACCTTAAACACAATGCAACCTGTCACAGATCTACACACAGTAACATTAGTACCACAAACAAAAAAGTTTGTTCATGTTTAGGAACTACAATGTTCATTTCTTTTATTCGCTTGCGCTGTCCTCTGGCGCTTTTAGGTCTTTAATATACATAATGAAAGTGTTTCAAATAGATTCAGACAAGTTTTGTTTGGCACATACGTACTCTTCTCTAACGGGAGGGCAGTTAGCATCTGTCGGATCCATTGGTTGACATTATGTCTGTAAGTCTTTTTCCAAAACAACGATATACATCATTTTGCACTGAGCTGGCCTAAATCCATAAATGTCCATTCATTTTTAGTATCTTTGTGTTTTTCTGGGTATAATCCAAGTAAAAACAACTTTGGATCCAGTTTTAATAGTTTGGAAATAATTCTCTTAATTATATTATTTACCTCTTTCCAAAATAATATTGTTTTATAAATTATTTTTGGTTAAATGTGTAAATTAAATAAAATTTTGATTATTTTGATTAAAGTAATAATATCACAACACACTGGTAGAGCACGCCAGCTACTAATCGGAAGGTTGTTGGTTTGATTCTGGGCTGCCTGCCAAAGTATCCTTGGGCAAGATATTGAACCCCAAGTTGCTCTGGTAGACAGTAAGCACTTAGCTTGGATACAGTTGGAAGTGCTTGTATGAATGGGTGAATGTAAACATGTGGTATAAGCACTCAGAGTAGAAACATGCTATATAAGAACTAGCGCATTTACATATTAGACAGTAAAAAATAGACAACAACCTCCTTTGACTAGCAGAAAACAAAATCTGTGGTTGCTGTCGGACTGATCGCAAATAGCTGCTACAACCATTGGGTGGGTGAGCACTTTTCACTGCAGGCCAGTCGCACAGGTTGCCTGCTCTGAGTCAACCTGTCTCCAAACAATCGCAGGCTGACTGCGATCACTCTTAGACAGACTGGTGACGGTTTACAAAAATGTCATTTATAAATGCAGAAGTTTGTCAACATGTTGCAATCATTCTGAGTCAGTGTGCTCCGATGAGCCCAGCTCATCTATGAAGTAAGGTTGCCAGGCTCCTGCTATTTTGGAGTTCATTTGCTATCCTGCAGCAACTACGTCACTGTTTGTGGTGGAATTTTTGTCTGGACAGTAGTTAATCTGAATTTCTGTTTAATGTGAATTTCTGTGTATAGAGATGGCAACAGATTTGCAATTTATCACAGTTAATCACCATATCATCACAAACAGATTGCATGTAATTGCCAACATGACCCCATTCAACCGCAAACTGACAGCAGGCTGATCCCGCCTTGTGTGTTGTCGCTGTTTTGACGCATCAAAGTCCCTTTAAAGATGGCAACTGTGAGTTTGAGGAAACCATTTCAAAGGCAACAAGATTACAAGTTCACTGTGGTCTCCAACCTCTGTTTTCCCTGTCACTGTGTGACCGCAGCGTTAGTTCCAACAGTTTGTTTAGATTGTTGATGCAGTGAAAGTGATTTGTACAGGAAAATTTGAATAAAGTTTCAAACAGATCCCTCGTCCATGTGCATTTTCATCAGTTCTATACAATAACTACAAAACAATTAACCTGTTACACAGACTAGATAAACATAAATGAATCAGTTTAACTGCTGGAACACTGAGTACGCATGCCTGTGAACCCAATCTGCCATGTAAACAGCATTTCCCTTTCCTTATTACATGCAACCACAGTGAAAAATAAAGTGAGAGACAAATAACAACACTACAGCAAAAAACCATTTCTGTTGCGGTTACCTAATAAAATCAAAGCAGGAGTAGGTATATTTCAACATCTGTGGGGTAGTGGGTGACAGACAGGTGAGTGAAAAAACAAAATCCAGAGTCCCAGAGTCAGTGAGACCTCTTGTAAATGCGAAGCATGTTTTATTAGGACCGGACTTCCTCAAGTCTCGGCCACATCACTCAGGAACAGCAGGACTGCAGCCCTCTAACAGCAGGGTGGAGGCAAGTCCCTGCTACAACTGATGTCTTGACAATTTGACTGGCAGGTTCAGAAAAAGCTTTGCTTTTAATGGACTTGTGCCCAGAGACGGTGGCTGTCTATTGTGCATACAAATACTGTTATTATCCAGTGATTTAAAAAAAAAAAGAGTTTATTTACAGAGACTTTTGGAAACTGTTGTTGCAAAAATAAATAAATAAATAAATAATTAAAACATTAAATGATTTGTTATGTAAAATCAACAATACACACAACGCAAAAACAGCAGATCTGCAGATGGAACTGCTCACTGTTTGCCGTATTTTACTGCGCAAATCATTTCTGGCTTCACTAGTCAACTAATCAACAAAAGGTTTCAGACCTAATGGGCGCTGTTATCAGTGACACGTATAAAACTGTCTCCACACACCTTCCTCTAGCTTCTATTACAGACCTGCTCATTTTTGAAGATTTATTGAGGGCGTACAGTAATTTCCTCTTTTGGACTGGGGCGCAGGGATCTGATTACACCTGCCACAGCTCATACGCATCCATTTACACTGGCGGACAGAGCTGCCTCTTAAGCGTGAATTTAACTGTAAACGCTCTGTCATATGCTCAAGCGCTTATAGCAAGCAACGAGGCACACGTGGCTCTTTACTGGAAGACAACACGCACAGATTCTGTACACTCACCTAGTTTCTGCGGTTATTTATAGGATGGCTGACCGCTGGCTATATGTATGTAGGCCATATAGAACAACCGGAATCAGGATCATTTCAATAATCAGTTAAGCCCGTATGATGTAAACAATGTTTACATTTGCATCATTGTTTAGTAAATCTCTGCATTTGTGGTAGTTTGTCACACACGCACACGCACACGCACGCATGCACACACACACACACACACACACACACACACACACACACACACACACACACACACAGAGCTGGCCTGGTAATGAGATCTGTCCTTTACTGATTCCTCCTCATATGCACTTATAGGTAATGCCTTATAC
>VUQK01000883.1:10736-21012 GCA_015106715.1 Bujurquina vittata | reverse complement strand
GATGGAAGGGGCAGAGGAAGAAAGTTGCAGGGTCGTGGTGTGTGTGTGTGGGTGTGGGTGTGTGTGTGTGTGTGTGTGTGTGTGTGTGTGTGTGTGTGTGTGTGTGTGTGTGTGTGTGTGTGTGTTTAAGTGATGGTATGTTGTGTATGTTTATAAAGCACTGTCAAAATGTGAAGATTTGGAGACCTCAAGAATAATAGCTGCAGCTATTCTGGTAGATCAGCCTATGGAGACCATGTATTAGTACAGAAGAGAATTTGTACTTTAAATGAGTTCCCTTATCAGCTATTTATGATTTGAAGGAAAAATCAGAAACACACACACACACACACACACACAAAAACCAACCTCTGGCAGGTGTTGTCCTCTTTGGAATATCAACCAGATCTCCACTTCCATCATCTCCATCCTTTTTTCCTGCAGAAAATTAAAGAGAGAGGGAAAAAATGAGTAAATAAGACAAACACTAAGTGATGTTGGGGGTGAGATGACCACTTTGATATTCTGTCTTCTACTCTGTTATCTGGTCAAACATGCAACCAGTAGAACAAGCTGTCAGCATGCAATGCCGTTTGTGTGACATCAAGTGATCATGCCCATGGACTGCATGTAAATTCAACGTTATGAGACATTGTTTCTCCATTATGCATTAGTAAAATAAGTGATGAGAATGGCAGACAGCTTCAAAGGTTCATGAGAACACCAAAAGGAAAATCTTACCTTTGGAAAACCACTCATCTAAACACAGCAGAGAGAAAGGAGGAAGTGAAATAGGGTGGGAAGAAATAAGGACGGAGAAGAGGAAAACGGGGAAACAGTGGTAGAGTGTGAAAAACAGCGATAGATTCTTCTGCCACCAACAAGCTCAACCCCACCAGCAACTGCCATTCATCCAACAGCAAATCTCTGACAACATAGTAGCTGTCCAACACCAACCTTTGCCTTTTCTAGAGCCAAAGCAGCCGCCTTTGCTGGCTGGGGCCCCGCCCTGGTTGACAGGTGTGGTCTCCGCATAGCGTTCACAGCCAGGGACTTCACGGTGAACCTGATAGGACAGATTCCTCAGGAGGCAGACGCAGTTCTCCACCAGCTACAGGAAGGAGGGATGAAAGAGGGCAAGAGGTTCAAACTGTCACTTTTTCCATTAGACAGTTGTGAGATAAAAACTGTTTTAAGCAAATTTTTAAACCTTATTGTCCACATCTTTGCAGTTGATCTGCGACTGGACCATGTACATAAGTGAATCCACCAGCCCGGAGCATTCCCTCAGCTTTCGCCTGGCCTCGCTGCGTTCTGAACTTACATTCCTACAGGAAATGGGGAGAAGTTAAGCACATAATTGCATGTTTTCTCCTTAAAATAAGCTTCCCTTTCTCCTTCTTTTCATCCATTGATCCCTTCCATACCTAAGGCAGCCAGCAGTGTTGGTCAAGGCGGTCTGCCACTCCATATGGCGTGGTTTGCAGCTTTCTTCTCCTCCTCCTCCGCTCCCTCGCTCCCAGCCTGAGTGTGGAACGATCACCTCGTCAACCAGGGCATGCAGGGCGTGGTCCACAATCTCCATCTTAACTGAATCGTGGGATGAAAGGTTCCACAATGTGCCTGGGAAAATGATGATAACATTTTATTATAACAAGACAGTTTAGTATTTAAAATAATAACCAGTACACAAATCCTGCTAATAAGTAAAACTTGAGAGCTATATATATAAAAAGATAAATAAATAAAAAATACAAATGAAACAGCAGCAATACCTGTGATCGTGTCAGTGAGATCCTGGTCGTGGGTTTTCCTCAGTAATCTAACCAGAGCTGGCACTCCATCGCAGTTCTTGATGGCGATCTTGTTCTCTGAATCCCGTCCGTATGAAATATTCTTTAGCGCCCCACAGGATGAGTGGTGCACATCCTTGCTAGGATGGTCCAGCAGTGACACCAAGGCTGGGATGCCCTTTAGGCGACGCACCTCTGATTTAACCTACACACATAATTAGACATTGTCTTGACCACAAAAAAAAAAAAATTGTAGAATAATCACTAGAACTCACAGCATAAAGAGAAAATAACAGTAACATGACTACGAGGATTGTTTCACCTTGTCGTTTTTAAATGTGAGGTGCTGGAGGAAGGCAGCAGCATTCGTCTTTACAGGGTCCAGGCGGTAGTTCAACATGGCAATAACCTCCGGAAGCTCTGGCTGTCTCCATGAAGTGGGAGGCTTTCTCAACGTGCTGTCCAGTGAAGCCATGCTCCCTCTGTCCATCGTCATAGGGACGGCCCAAGCATATGACTCAACTCCGCCCATGTCACTGTCCAAAGTGTCCTCGCAGCTCCTGGAGAAGGCATCAGAAGCATTTATCAAGAGTGTCTCAAATAAAATATGTATTTTTTTTTTGGATTGACTTAATACAGAACAGCATGTTTTTATGTTACCTGAGTCTTCGTCTGTCCATACCCGCAGGGCCAGGCCCCAGGCGCGGCATGGTACCATAGCCTCCAGGGTGCATGGGAGGAGGCCCCATTCCATATTCATCATATACCATGCTGCGCTGATCATCCTCCAGACCATAGTGACCGTGTCCATACCGCATCTCCATCGCTGAGCCCAAAGCTCTCATTCCCCGACTCACCTGGGGCTGTGCCGCATATGGGTCGAGCTGCTGGCGGCTCGGAGCCCGGTAGCCAGAGTCCAGAGTCCTGTAGCCATCAACTGGCCTGAGGAAAGATGAGGTTGATGTAAGTGATGAGAGCCGGGTTAGTTTAGTTTAGAGATAGTATGCGGGGTGCTGCTAATGTGGATCATATCAACAGATAACATCTGATTTCACAACTCTGCTTTAGTCTGACATTTCACGGTCTGAATGGGAAACAGATGCTTATACACTGGCTATATGTTACTCTCATGTTATTATGGGGTCCAGTTCAAGGCCTGCCAACTATAAATTCTGCTCATGTCAGTCTCATATGTAACTGATTATTTAGAACATGTGCCATAAACAGAGTGCCAAAGAAGGGAATTATATTCTGTTTTGAATAATTGAACATGGAAAAACATGTCTATTGATTTCAAAAAGAGCTTAACACATAAATGATTAACAAGGCAAAATAGGAAGTTATTTCGTTGTGTACACTGATGGAAACTTCAGTTACGGTTTGGCTTATAAACACACATATTCCTGAATGTAGGGCAAAGCAGTCACCATTAAATGTCAGATGTTGTTGTTGTTGCAGAACAATCACCTGTAGCGATCATCCATGTGTGAACCCCTGCTCAGACTAGTGTAGGCCTCTGATGGTGGACCTCCACGATAGTCATCGTAACCACCCACAGGGCCATAGTGGTAGTTTCTGGGTACTGTAGCAGTGGGGTAGTCTACTCCGCCTGGGTGCCTGTAAGGACGGTCCAATGTGGCACTGTAGATGCTCATACCAGGTACTGACAAGCCTCCATCAATGGACAATGACTCAGTAGGCAGGACTGTGCGTGATATTGGTTTCTTCATCTGTGGGACAGTGAGATCAGCCTAATGTATTAAAATGTTTATAAAGATATTAAAATTTAATAAACCAACATCAGTGAAACTGGAACATGTGCTAAATTACGCTACCCCGTTGTCCATCCGCCGTGTGGTTCCCTCCTCTGAAAACACTGAGTGCACTTCCTGAGAGTCATCCTCTGGCGTGTAGCTCTCATCAAGAGCACCATGTGCGGGGTCCACCATCCTGTACTGTAGCCAGGACATCAGATATGCAAATCTTTAAGAATGTATACAAGGAATTTGTTTTTTAAATAACTTTATACAATCACATACCTGTGTGCCGTTTATATACGCGTCTGTCAGCTTTAGTCGTTCAATCTCCGCATCACCTAAGCGCCCGTTCTGGGATGAAAGAGAAAGACAGGACTATGAAATACACAGCAAAAAATTAAATATACAATTTCACTGAAACAATATACAAGATTGAGGTTAAAGGCACAGTTCCCAGGAGCCAGTGCTGTCTACTTTTAACCACTCAGATGATATTACTGCTGCTGAAGCACATTCAGTGCTGACCAAACTGGGCCTGCATGTTTATGGTCTGTGAATCACTGCCAGACACGAAGGAGGACTTTTGGAATGCAGCCAATCATCCTCACACCCCATTTCCTCCTGCACTAAACTCTTATATAATCAAAGGCTGTCACACTGTACGACTTGGGCACTTTCTTTCTAAAGTAGAGTAACACTCATGCAATGTAACTGCTTCAGTTATCAGCAATCACATGAAAATGCTACATAACTGAGCTATGTTGGAAGTCTTTTTTCAGCAGTCGTTTACTGGTTCAACCTTCAGAGTTAGTTTCTGTAATACTGATACTGCTGACAGACAACAATTTAAGAGCATGAAACAATTTCTTCCACTCTTATGATCTGCTACTGCATTTTATAGTGTACCCACAAGGTGGTAGGTCTGGTATTGAAAGCAATGGGAAGTGTAGAGGGTGCATTAACAATAAAGGAAGGGCAAACTTCCTCTAGAGCTAGTGCTTCCTATAATACCATCTGATTTACAAACAATTCTGGCATGTGTTTGAAGCAGTAATGGCAGAACAGATACTTTGTCTTTATCATAAAAACAGGAACAGTTATCAGAAGGCTTTTGTAGTCTTCACGATTTCATGGGCTCAAAGACAAAACATAAGATCCAATCAATGTCAGCAAGCCCTCAAAAAAGGAAGGAAAAAAATTATAGCTTGAGAAAAAAAAAAAATAAAATTCTCAACTCAAGTAAAAGTGTGACCTAATGGAATATATTATTAAATAAACAAATGACCTGCTTTTAAAAATAAAGCTTGCTACTGTAACAGTTAATTGCTATGGTAAAATAAAATGGCGTAAGATAACACTGGGACCACAGTGACTTAAATAAATTTGACCAGAAACAAAAAAAGAATCTGGTTATAATGCCCGTTTTGATAACAAAGTAAGTGTCATATCGCGCAACACTTGGACAAAATCCATAATTGCCATACAGCAATCCTTCTACATAAATACCACAAATTATATTGATAGCGTCAGTTTAAAAACAAACAAACAAAAAAAAACCCCAACATGTCAGCCTAATGGTCAAAATAATCCAAAAACCTTTTTTGGAAAAAATTTAAACCACTTTTAAGCAGTCTGCTCCCACGTAAACATTTTTGGTTTTTTCCATCCAAATTATCTAAATAGATGAGGATAGGCTGCAGGAAACTGACGGGGATTTTTATAGCTCTATGGAGTAACCAAAACAATATTAACGTATTTCACACAAATTTGCATGTCTGATATTAGACTCAAGATGCAACACCAACACATTCAGTTAGACATATGCATATAGCAGAAATGAATACTAGTGACTTTAAACATGACTAGGTGAATGGACGTTTAAAAACACAAAAGATGCATTTACTGTGAACACTTTGGATGCAGTGAGTAACAAATAATCTCAACAAATGACAAAATGAAAATTTGGTGAAGAAACCTGTTCGGATGGAAGACTATACAACACATGCACAACGTGATCCCATTTCTTAACCTGACATGCTGCGACAAATCAGAAAATACCTGAAATTCCACACAAAAATGGATGTGTGTCCAAGTGAATCTGGTGAGCAACACTGAAAGCATGCTGACAGTACATAAAAGGCATGTAAAATGCCTGATAAAAAGGCATGATAAATTTACAGACGACGGTTAAGTAAGAGATACATTATCACAGCCAGTCAAGAAAGATCTCAGAAGGGACAATAATGACGTACAAACACAAAATTGCCAAGAGCAGGCGGAGAGGAGGCGGGACCGAGGAGATAAGGGATGATGATGGATAGATGGATGAATGAATGTCAAGTGACAAATGACGCATTAATTCACTCCAAAGGTTGAATGGAGGGAGCAACGAGCCATACACTCAAAGATGTAGAGGTGATTGAATGTCTCAAGATGGGAACATTTGGGCTCTTTGGGGAGTGTTACCTGTGTGTGAGGGAGGGGACGACCCAAGGTTGAGGGGCTAGTGGCAGGGAGGCCCACTCTCCTCCTCTCCTCCTCCAGCGCCCTGGTCAGCTGTTCAAACTGCACCTCCTGCTCCCTGACCGACTCCAGCAGAGCCGCTGCACTCTCACACTGCTCCATACACACTACACAGCCCCAAAGGAAGAGAGGGGGCGTTACACACATGCATACTGCCCTAACACACACACACACACACACACTAAAGCAGATGGAGTGTATATAACAAACACACACCCCAAACAAAGTTTAGCCAGATTCTCCCTAACCAAGTTCTCTTAAGAGATCTTGTTTAGTAACCGAGCCACAGATTCCTTTGGGAGAGCTATTGGCGCAATGGGATTGCACAAGAGTTGATTTCATGATTTAGTTTCAGTGAAAAAATTACAACGGTTAATGTAGTTACAACAGCTTCCACTTGAACCTCAAACACAAAATCTTCCCAACTACACTGGAATTTTTTACATCTCTTCCTGTCATTGGTGATTCATTCAGTCATTTATTTCTCCTCCACATGCATCACTTACAGTTGTAGTAGTAACAGTGAAATGCCTGCAGGGTTGTACTATGAGCAATGTTTCCCCAATGACCAGAATTAATAATAGGCAAGGACTATACACACACACACACACACATACACGACACCAATTGTTTCTTAAATTACACAATACAGCCATAAGATGCTTCTCTGAACTCATTTATATTTCCAAGTACATTGCGACAAACACACCAAAAGAGTAAGGATCCCTGTCTGGGCAATAAAAGCAAAGACAAGGACCAGCGACTGGTCGGTCAGACAAACTGTGTAAAAGAAGGGAAGTGATAGAGAGACTTAAGATTCTTTAAAACTCAATGCACTTAACCTTAAATATTTGTTATATCAATAAAATGAGGTAAAGTAGTTATTCCAACATTACATCAATACCTGCACGCAGTTCAATAAACTACCGTTCAATAAGTGGAGATATCCTCTTGGTTTTTGACACTGTCCGATACCACACCAGAAACAAAATGCTAAGCGAAGTCTTAAAACAAGCTGTGGTGTCTTTGTATTGAACAGTTATTTCATGGATGCAAAATTTTGGGTAACAGAAGTCAGAATCAGAATAGTGTCCTGATTCATGATTTTCTTAAATTCACACATCTCAGTAGTATAATTTCTAGTGATAAAGAGATATACTACAAAAACAAAACAGTTAACCTTAGAGAATGAGGATTTTTTTTACTACAGCAGGAAGCTGAACACCACAATTTACAACATTTAATCCCAAAGAGAACTACACACTTCTCCTTATGGGTCGACCACAAAAAACACATGATCTGCCTTTAAGCTTGGTTTACAGAAAATCCAAAATACACACCTTAACCTGTGGGCGTGGTTTGGTAGAAGAGGTGAGAGATCACACCAAGGTCAGAGGTGGTGCGCTAGTTGTTCATGTGTGGGAAGTCACCGAACCACCAAGCCCAGAAGCAGAAATGGACTGCAGACAAAGAAAGGAGGAGAGGTGGAGGGAAGAGAAACAAGATGTGTTTTAGTGAAGACACCTCTTCTTGAAAAGCAACAATACAGTGAGAATACCGTACAAGCCTGTCAACGGGGGTTGTGTTTGCTCTGTGAGGAGAAAAGCACAGCAAGAGACAGATATACAACAGCCCCAGCCTTTGGACACACCCTGTATTTACTCAACATTTGGCCTAAGTACGGCAGCTAGCTGAGGAAAGTTGAACAACCTGCAGCTATTTCTAGGTCAGAGAACATCGACTGTCAGCATAAAGAGAAAGCAGGTTTTAGAGATTTGAACATATGTATCCAGGCTTTTCTCGCTAATCAGTTTTCATCTCACATGTTACTCCACACCAGCAATACGCAAATATAATTCTTCCAACTCCCTTATATTCCTCCCTCTATATCCTTATGTTATGTGCTTTTTGGAAAAAAAAAAAAAGAGACACTGTTATACCAGAGACAAACAACTAGACCGTGGAGACTCAAATCCTCTTATCTATTGATACACCCTGTTCTGCAGCAACCCAGCTCCCCGTCAGGTGAATAAACACTCTATTGCCACAAACCTAGCAAGACCGGTTGGACAAGGTAGAGAAGACTAAATTTCAGTCGCTCTCTGGCTGGCGCATACGCTTTGACACAAAAGTTCAAGCAACAGAGACCTGCATTTACAATTCAAGCAGCAGGTGTCTCACAGGTAGAGCGTTAACAAGGGGAAAAGACAGACAAGAACAGGAGCTCAGGATGATGAATGACTCAGTTTCACCTTTACCAGGCTGTATGAATTTAAAAAGAAAAACAGATGTAATGATATCAGACAGACTATTATGACAAGATTTTTTTCACTTTAGCTAGTAAACTGAAGGCTGAAGTGATTGCTTCAGTTTCTATATGAGTTTCAAAATAATGACTAACAAAAACACACAACATTAGACATTAGTCATCCCAAACCCCCCCAAAATGGGGTGTGTTCAGTGTGGGAAAGATAGAGGAGAAGCAGGATAACGTGATGAGAAAACAAAAAATAGGCGTAGCTAAGAGAAAAGAATATGTAATAACCAAGACTAGAATTTGCATGTGGGATAAGGCTGGCTGCCAGGAACTTGCATGATGTCACCTACATAGACACATCCAGAGTCATAACCTCCTACCTGAGCAAATCACAAACTGCTGTCCTGTTACCCTCATGCCTTTATATGGTCACAGTCCAGACAAGGCTGATATCATCCTCTAGCGATGGAGACGGGCAGAGTTTAAGAGCTGGAAATAAATAAAACTGATGGATGGGTAGGAAGAAGAAGCAACAAGACGGTGAGCTTGAAGAATAGGAGGGGGTAGAGATAAGGAAAGGAGCACTGAATCAAAGATAAAAGCTAATCTAGCATTCCTAGCATTGTCTCCTGCCGATTCAGCACAGCAGCCCACCCAGTGTAAAATGAACTAAGCAGGACATTAGCTAATAATCATTCAGAGATTACTGTGCTCTCGGCGAACTTCAAGGTGAGTTTACTGGTCACAGCGACCCATACACAGGAAAATAAACTAACCAAATATCTCTAAAGCTGCTTTGTTTCCATAGTTTTATGACAAGCTTACACAGTCTCACTTACTGGCTTGTTTTCCACAAGTAAAAATCATTAACATTATCATTAAAGATCTTATTTAACTAATAAGCATTAATGTCATTCGCAGAGGATGAATTATAAACCGTGATGGATATTTCTTGGCAGGAGAAAATGTGATTGTGTGCGTGTACTGTGTGTGAGTAACTGTGTTATTGTGGTTTAACCACAGCCAGGAGGGAATTTGCAGCTGTCAGCCAGGGAGGCTGGAGGAACAATGAGAAGTTTGTGCAACAGAGAGCACGAGCGCAAGTGTGAAAAGAGTTGGGGAGCAAGAAGAAGCATTGGACGCATCTGTTTATAATGTCGCCCTTTCCATGCGCATGACTTCTGTCCTCCATCCTACTCCCTCACTCACAGCTGTTAGTTTTGGCCTTGAAAGTCAGCACTGAGTTTCGTTGAACAATGAAAACAATCAATGTTGTCTCACTGCTGCTCCGCTCCCCTTTCCCCTCTCAGCCACTTCCTGAGAAACAGGATGTTATGAACTGAACATCATAGATGAGTAGAGGGCCGCAATGGCATCTTTGGCTCACTATACTCCGGTTGAACCGTTTGTACACGGACCATAAGCCTGTAGAAGGTACATGAACTGATGGCTGTCTTCTTGTATTAACAGAGCATTCTGTTGCAGCAAAAATCCCCCACAGTCAATATGTTGATCATACGACCACAAGGCACTTCCCTGCACTACTAATATTGTTCTCCATTTATTGTTTTCTGTTCCGCTTCCATGAACTTTGGGAAGCATTTTCTGTGAACCTGCACAGCTGAGTCATCAAAATTGCATTAAAAAAAAAATAATTATATATATATGAGAAAACTTCAGATAGTCAACGTCAGGCCCACTCTAGCTACTGGAAATACTCCATTTGGTTTAACTGCTGTTAGGTGTACAAACAGGGCATGCACGGAACCGCAACAAAAAGTCCAAATTCACCCCTGCCACCTCCTGGAAATACACTCAATTAAAAAGTTTTGAAGTTCTTTAAATCCACTATCTTGGGAAAAGCTCAGTCTATTCGCTGTCACTTAACCTTTTCGGGGTCGGGGGGGGGGGGGGGGGGGGGCGCGCTCCTCCCCCCCCCCCCAAGCGGCAGGGGCGGGGCCGCCGCG
>VUQK01000878.1:9754-20570 GCA_015106715.1 Bujurquina vittata | reverse complement strand
AGAGAATCGTTAGCTTTTTGTTTGCTGGGAAGTGAAAAGAGAGATGGTTTGTGTATATTTTTCCATTTGTCTCTGGGTTTCTCTTTTGTTTTAAAAAAACATGCTATGTTGAAAAAAAACACCACCCCTGCCCTCCAAGCCCTTTTTCCTTAACATGTTGCAGGTATCTAGGCAAGAAATTCAAGCCAAAAAAACTTGCTCCCATCAATCTAATAATGAGTGTTAGTGTGTAAAAGTGAAAGCAATATGAAACTGTTGCATGAATATGTGTGTGAGTGAGTGAATGTGGCTTGTAGCACATCAGCACTTACAATTGTTAAAAAGACTGGAAGCAAGAAAAAGTAGTGTTTTATTCTTGAAATGCATTACAGAGCAAATACTGTTGTCTTGTATGAGGCAACATTTATGAATGGAAGAGGATAACAAATGCAAATGAAATAGCTCAACTGATTATCTACAGTTTTTACTCCTATCATCATTGTACACATTCAGCAAAACCCTGTAACCTCCACCTCTTGGTGCACATTTGAGGTGGTGTGTGTTCAGGTCATGGTGTTCCATAAGAGTGTATTTTAGTGGAGCAGCCCTTTTTCATGTGCTTAGCTCTTTCTGTCGCTATATGTTACTCATACAGATGTTCCACTGTGAAGGGACCAGTGAGGGGATTGTCTAAGGGTGAATGTATTAATCACCAAACCATCCAATTTAAGGTCCACTTCATCCAGTTCTTTTGCACTTTGCACTGCTGCACCTTCATTAGCCAAAATAGCAGCTGCACTTGGAGACGCCCACGCAGTCCATTCAGCCAGACCACATTGAGCTTGTCACTGCACTTGGGTGGTTAACATCGAGTCCTTCAATTTGTGTGGTTTGTGAGAGGCACTGCTTAGCAAATTTTGTTACATTTGGACAGAGGCACGGTAACTGTATATGCCTTTTCCCTCTATTTAAGATAAGCTAAGCTACAGAGTGAGAGTAGTATCATTCTTCTAATTGTGCTCAGCAAGAAAGCAAATAAACTTCTTCCCAAAATGTCTTTTATTTAAGCACTGAAATTACATCATGGTTTAATTAAGCATCTTCAAACCATCTCAAAATGAGAGCACTCTGAGAGAGGGAACACAAATGTGTTGAAGACACCATACTGCACCTTAAGTTTGATATCGGCTGGCAATCAAAGATTGGGATTGAGGTTATCCTGGCACAAGTCGAGAGCATTTCAAGATAGAGGCCTCTTCTCTCACACAAACAATATTTAAACATTTCCAAAAAAGTTGGAATGTTCCTTAAAAATTAAAATAAATACAGAATCTAATGACTTATAAATCATTTAAAACATAGCTTTATAGATAGCATACCACAAGTTAGAAAATGGGAAATTTTTAACATTCAGTTTGTCAGAAGTTAAGATGAAGAATGAGTCACAACTATAAAATATATTGAAAATGTTTCTCCGTGTAAAATTGCAAAGAGCTTGGGGAATTCATTATCCATGGTTTTCACAGTCACAAAAATTCAAAGGCTGGGCACAGTTGTAAGGGTTAAAAGATTTTAACACTTTTGAATGTAGAACAGGAAAGAATTTGAAGATTATATGAAGTTGAAATTTAAACAGGGGTTTTCCATTTTCTTTATTTTTCCAAGTTCAAGTCCGGGGCCCAATTCCAGGGAGCAGGTTTAGCTAACAACTCTCAGTCAGTTAACTCTGAATCAGTTACCAGGGTAACAGACTATTTTAAACTAAGCCTGCCTGTTGGCTCCCCTCCTCCTGCACCCAAACCAGCTGACTTTCCTCAGTTATAAAGCTGCCATCAAAGCACATAGCGGTGTGGATTAATTGCCGTAAGTTTACATTTTTATACTTTAAAGTTTAATCTGAAATTGAAGTTAGATGTTAGTTTGTTATCTTTTGTACTTAACACAAGAGCTTTTATTATCAGTGTAAGGACGGAGACAGTGATTACGTCGCTGATTAATTATCAGCTCAAAATAAAATCTATGGTTTTCCTCTTTCCAGCAGTGACTCTTTGGACGGTAATAGAGCTGTCAGACTGTTTCTGTGTGCTGGAAACATTTACTGCATATTACTGTAGCAATAACTGTTTATATAAACTGTAAAAAATAGCTTTAACACACTGATCAATGATCAATCATCTATCATATCGAAATCGGTCACACTGATAGAAAAACCACTGGATCTTTGGAATAATATGAATATTTGAGTGAAGATGAGAATTAAATGACTTTAAGATTCTAAGAAGGAACTAAATGTAGTTTAAAGTGAGTTTTTAAAAGCAGCCTTCAGATAGTTTTACTGTGTTCTAAAAACATTTGATGTTGAAACTTGTTCACAGGCTGAGAGTCAAACAATATTTTGTAAGGTACAATGTCTGAAATTCAAAGCCTGAGCCTCAGCATATTCCCCACTGAAGATCACTTATAGTAGCCTCCTGAGACCTGAGCTCCTGTTTGCGATGCATTTTTAATTTCTCCTAGATATTTGTGATTAGACCTGATATGTATATAAACTAAGCTTCCTCTTTGAACAGGAAGTTGTATTTTGTACATGGTTGTTACATACTTTTGTGAAAAAAAATGTCCTCAGATGTGGACAGTGGGATTATTTGGAGCATAACCCAGCAAAGTCAACATGGCTTGACAAAATCTAAAACCCTACTGAGAAGAATGCAGTACAAGGTGCAGCAAAGCCAGAATGTAATATTTCCAGACAGTATTTTGCCGCAGGGTCTCAGGAGGTTAAACTTCAAGCCAGATCTGCCTAAAGGTATCATAAGCTGCATAATGGATCAGCAAACTGAGCTTTTTGGTTCCAGGTTTTGATCAGCACCATGGACAGCAACCACAGTTAGAGGTCAAGGGAAGAGACACATTTTCAACTAGGCTACGACAACCCAATACAGATTTAGCATTGCTGAAGTAGCATAAACACAACTGTAATGTCTATAAGCAGTAAACAACAGAAACAACGCACCCACAGGTCTTCACAGACTGAGTGGATGGGTCACAGCAGAGCAAGAACACTCATTTATAGAATTCCTCATTCAACAGTCATTTCCAAATGACCAGCCTCTCGACATATCACACACATATTACAGTATGAATGTTTCAATCCTTTGCAAAAACACAAACAACTCATCCATCAGAACTTCATATTTTGGGCCTTGCATTCAGCAAAGTGACTTAAAGCCCTGCTGTCAGTCATAAATGCAAAAGCTTGGTGGTACACTCATCCTGCTCTCTTCCCTCAGTCCACCTAATATATTTCCCAACATGTTCCTCTGCCATCAAAATGTTTCAGAAAAGTGTCTATTTTAATGAATGGAGTGCAAAATTACTGATTAAATATTTGCAGAGCTAATTTTCAGTTCATTAGGAAAATGTGTAATGCTTTAAAAAAAGTTATGCTTTGATTCACAAGCAAGAACAATAACGTATAATGGAACTCCTATAATGTGTAACATTGTGAATATGAGCATACAATATAAAGTAGAGAAGAAGCCTCTTTGAGGCTTACCCCTGCTGACCTGTCAGATGTTATGCCTTTGCATCCCTTCCAGATCAGATTTTAGATCTAATCACAGTGCTTTATTTTGTCTCTCAATCTGTATTCCTTATTTGCAATGGCTTATACTTTCAAAAAGTATGCTGAAATATCTAGCTGACCAACATGTAGATAGCTCTATAAAAGCTTAGATGTTTACTTTATATTCATTAAATACTTGAAAAGCTGCCCTACATGTATGATAGTTACTATTACTTAACTCTTACTGTTAACAATAACTAATAGTACAGCAGTACTATGGTATGCCTGCAACAGAGCTATCATCTCTCCGTGAAGGCTTGATATTAGATCAAATTAGATTAATGGTTACTCTGGGGACATTAAAGCAGTACATTAAAAGTTTCATGAATAATTACTAAAAGATCAAATGGTCATAAACTGTTGCAAAAACTGTTTTTTCTTAATACAAAAATTATTTGACGGCAGATTCTCCCACGAGTTCCACCATTTTTTTTTCTTCAGCTTCTGTCGTGTACATTTTGCCCCTCTCATGGTTACAGCTGAATAATTAGATTTAAAAATCTAATTACTGTGAATGCTTTGAAGTATCAAAATGTAGAGCTACTCTTCTACTTTCAAACAATGTGCCTCTCAACCCTGACAAGTACACTTCAAGTCCTCCATAAAGCTCCGTAGTAATTTTAGGCAAAACCTGAAAAGAGCCCCCTTTTACTGCTCCCATAACCACATTTCTGAACCCAGGAAAATAAAAAAATACACTGCTATTTAGAGCAGGTTCTTGTTAAGCTCACAGTTCAAAAATAATTTTGATTGGAGCTACAGCTTTTGATTTAGAAGCAGTTGTTCAACAGGTGTGGCGAAGCAAATTTAGCAGACTTTTGCCCCAAAGTGCCTGCATTTCAGCAGTTAGGCAGTGCACCTGGCAGCTGTTTTCAATTAGCAGATTCAAATGTGACAGCTCAGCTCCTCTCTTTACCCGAGTGTCCAGAACATACGGCCACAGATCTGGTGATTCGATTACAAAATCAACCTGCGACCTAGGGTGTCTCGGTGCATGTGCACTTATGGACATCCTTATGTTCGAACATGGCGTTCGTTATGGACAAACTGTGGTTTGCACAGAAGTCCAATAACAAGACACCATTCGGGTTCGGAACATAGGCCGTTTCTCCCAATCGCGCCCCCCTTGGCAGAACTTCAACAGCATTCCAAGGGAGGCTGAGGACATCAAGTCTGAATGGACCATGTTCCACACCTCCATTGTTGAGGCAGCTGCCCAGAGCTGTGGCTGCAAGGTAGTTGATGCCTGTCGTGGTGGCAACCCCCAAACCAGATGGTGGTCACCGGAGGTGAAGCGAGCCATCAAGCTGAAGAAGGAGTCTTATTGGGTTTGGTTAGCCTGTGAGACTCCAGAGGCAGCTGACAGGTATCGGCAGGCCAATCGGAATGCAGCTTGGCTGTGGCCGAAGTAAAAACACAGGTATAGGAGGAGTTCGGTGAGGCTATGGAAAAAGACTTTCGAACAGCATCGAAGCGATTCTGGTACTGATATGTATCAAATTCTTAATTAATTATAATGTACCTACTTATAACATGTGATATGTAGGCGGCAGCCCTGCATTCTTTTTTCATAAGAAGAATATTTTAGCAAGACAATGCCAAACCACATTCTGCCAGCAGCAAGAAAGTAAAAAAATAAATAAATAAATAAATTATCTTCAAAGCTAGCTTGCTTGTAGTCCAGACCTGCATCCTACTGAAAATATTTGATATCTAAGGAGTCTTAGCTTCACCAGCTGAGACTGGAAAAACACGTGGTCTTCTCATTTGTTTATAGCTCAGTGACTGCAACCTCCTTGTGATATGGAAAAATTGGTGGTTGTGATTTTGTTTTGCTGTTGGAGACCCATTGCAAGCAACCAAACTTTCAATCACAAGGCACTTTCACAGGTCAACTGGTGGGAGGCAACCTGTCTCCAAATAACCTGTCTTACTGCAATCACTCTCAGACAGATTGGCAAATATTAGCAAGTAACTGCTGTGTTATTTAAAGACACAGACAGATTGTTAACACACTGCAATCAATTTCAGTCAGGCTGAGTGCAACTCTTCTGCTAAATGCCTTTTTGCAATAGGTAACTCCACTCAGCTGGTTGCTGATTGATTTTATTCCTATATGAAAGCAAGATTGCGGAGTGCCTATGTCACTTTGCATTTAAATTGCCATCCTCCTGCAACTATGTCACTATTTGGGGATGAATTTCTGAATTTCTCCTTCAAATATATGATGTTCTGGCTGGAATCTGAATTTAAGTAGTTTATGTAAATTTCTGGGTATTTATAACAGATGAAAGATTTACAATTTTATAACAGATAACAGATAACAATTCATCACAGGTAATTGCTGTATTATTACAAGCAGATTGCATATAATTGCATACTTGACCCCAGTCAATCAAAACCTGGTAGCAGACTAATTGCATCTTATTTCCATTTTATTGCCAAGTTGTTGCACCAGCATCTCTTTTTTGAACAGCAACTGATTGTGAGTGCTCACAGACCTGCTCCCAGTCTTTAAAGCAGCCATTTAAAAGGCAACGAGATCACAAGTTCATTGTATGATGTTCCAGTAATTTTGGTCTCCAACCACTCTTTCACTGGAGTGATTGTAGCATAAGCACTCACAGAATGTAATAAAAGTGGAGGCGATGCAATGGTCTCAACATTTTTGAATTGTTTTGCTGCATACAATTCAAAATTATTATATCTTTGAAAAAACACATAGTAGTATTGTCATTTAATGTGTTGTACTTATGCTATTTTTAATTTACTTTAAGATTTTATTCACATTTCTCCCATTTTCCACATCTGTAGAATATGAGCTTAGCCCAGCACACTTAAACAGTGAGGCTGATCTTCATTCAGTGGTTTAAAAAAAAGAAAGAAATCAAGTCTATGAATGCCAGATGAGATCAGCATAGGCGGATCAAGAGAGTGTCATCAGCAGGAAAGGAAAATGAGATGCACGAGAGGTAAATGTGGGTGATCTGCTCAAGTGGTGAAACGCAGGTGGCCATGGGGGGTGCTATCCTCCTTCAGTGTAAAGAAGCCAGTAACATCCCGATCTGTGTGACACTTGCAACAACCGACAAACCCTACTGGGCTACTTTTTTTGTTGTTTTATGAGTGAAGTTGTGGCAGACGGGTTTTTGTGTGGGAGGAGAATTACTCTCTCTGCCTGAGTGCTGAGCCACTGCCAAAGCTTACATGTAGCTGGAGTGCAGAATATGGTTACTGGCCCGAGATCTTCATCAGTGCTGCAGTAATTTTTGTGCATGATTATTTTGTCACAGCTTGTTATCTTTTAGAATTAGTAGCAATGTACTTCCACAAAAAGGCTTTAGACAGACAAATGGAAACATTTGTGGAGAGGGCAGACAGAAGACCAAAAATCAATGAGAAATGTCACACTGATACATTTTTAAACCTGGGCTTTGGATCCCCAGCAGCTTTAATCTATCAGATTTCATCTCATTTAACTCCTGGAGTTCAACACTGGCAGTGATACATGTGAAACCACGTAATTCTACAGTTGCTTTTCCTTAAAAGAGGACTTTAAGATTAGAGAAAAGGGGCAGTAAGTGCAGTGAGTGCACAGTACGTAAGATCATTGTGTAGGAGTTTATCTTTATGACAGCCATAAATGCTATTCCATAAACAGTGTGTCCCATTATCTCTTAATGCATTATTTATCAGTAAATCGGCTCCCCTGTGATTCCATGAATGAAATGTCACCGTCAGTATGCTTACAGACTAACATTAGATGACACTATCAAACAAGGATATCATGCGTTTTAATGTGCAGGTAGCTCATAGCTCAGATTCAGTTGGCACCATAAAATGATATGCTGCAGCTTAGCTGACAGTCTTCCAAATGAATTTCAAGAAGCAGAGATCAATATGAAGTGAGCTTGAGAAGTGAGCAGCCAATCAGAGTCTTTAAGGGAGGCATAGAGGAACTGTATTATATCATAAAGGGCAATAGAAATTGACGCAGTATCCACTAGGATCACCTTATGCTTGGATGCAAACACATGTACACATACACAGTGTTTTATCAGCTCCTACCTGAGAACCCCCAGATTAACTCCATCCACAGATGTTTAAGAAGCAGCATCCATCCTACCACCTCACCACAAAACAGATGGGCCTCGGGCAAAAACACAGACTGCTCTCTTTAACAATTTACCTGATTTACAGCCTCTTGTACCAGCTGCAATTCAGGCTGAATAAACAAGGAGCAGATGGCCACTTGGAAGCACAAGTGTCAATCAAGGGAGATGGAGGCAACAACAGATACTGGAGAACCTTAAGACACCAATGTGTAAACATGCAAATGTGTGCATGCATGTACACACATGTTGAAATATTGCCAAACACACACACACACACACACACACACACACACACACGCGCTCGCGCGCGCCAGCATTTCAGGCTTCTATTAGCTCTAGATATTAGCTATACCTGCAGTTTTCATCCAACTGTGTCTCCTAAAAGTTCCTCTAAATCTAACCTTCATTCTCAGCTACTTTAATGAAAGTAAAATGATTTCCCTCTAATAAAGTAGACAGAGGAAGTCTTCATAAGGAGGTTCGTGAGTGACAAGGCACAAGACTTTTAACAATGAGCAAAATAAAAAATTTAAAACATTTATTATATTTTAATTTGCTGAGTCGTTCCCTGAACACTTTTCTTTGTGCTCAGTGGGAAATGTAATTAGATGTTTTTCAAAAGAAAAAAAAACAAACCCAGTGCAAGGAGAATCCACTTACACTAGGCTACATTATAATGCAGCGGTGGACATTGTTGATGTGTCTCTCAAAGTCAGAATGTCATGAAATAATTGAATGTTGACTGCAAAACATACAGTCAACATAAAGAAAAGACCAGGTCAATTGCTCTGAGCTCTAAATAATTAACAACATTGGAAGCTTCTCCACTGTTTTCTGCATTACCAGGATGACACGTCCTTCCCATCTAATGCATCTAATGTAAAAAAGGTTGTCTGACAAGGAGAGATAGTAGGTAAGCAGTAAAATGAATTTTAAACACATCATTGAAATAGAGAAATAAAATTATTGGGAGACAGGGCTGCTTTGACGTGAGGGATGATCCTCCAGTCTGCTGCACAGTCCAAATAAAGTTGGTTAATAACGTTTCTGATTTGGTTTTGTAGCAGCCAACTATCAGCGGGGCACAGCTGTGTATCCTAAAATACTGACTCATTTATGACTGTTAGCATCTCATTCCCTGTCAGTATTAAACGATTTCTTTATTTGCTGCTACAGTGAGAGGATGATCAGCAGACCAGCGTGAAATCAGAAATATATGTATGCACTGATAACACAAACCATCATAAAACCATTGCTCTGTAACACTGCTAAGCAGTCAAAATCGCTGCAGGGTGTCTTTAATATGACATCGTGTCAGTTTTGTTCTCTGGGCCCATTATTGTAATACAGCAGTGCCACAATTAGAACTTCCGTATTTCATTATTGAAAGATGCCAAATTAAAAACAAATTAAGGGCATAAAGACATCGACCACCACCGCCGCCCACCCTTCCCAGTTCCCCTCCTCGTCATGGTGCAAGATCTGGTCCCCCAAAAAAATTTTATTGGCCCTTTAAAACATTTGATTTTCATATTCAAACTCAACTATGTGAGTCTAATGCTCTACACTGTAAGTATTTTTTGTTTAAAGGGTGAAAAATCAAAAGTAGGCCAATGTCAATATCACTGGGTGCGATCAGTTCTGTAAGTGGTGTTAATGATATTTCCTGTGCAGCTTCTCTGTGATGTTCTCGCTGCAGTTTCTAAGCTTGTGCGAAAACCACAGCTTTCAAACTAGACTGGCCTTGTAGAGTTATTTATTTACCTTTTGTATTTCTTTTTCAATGTGTCTTAAAAAGAAAAACATGCACAAGTTGGACAGTTGCTGTATCACACATTGAGTGGCTTGCCACAGCTCAGTTTATTCTGGGGGTGGGGGGTGGGGGGGCAGTTCACACAGGTCACACAGCCACCTAAATTATTCAAGGAAAACGAGCAGTTCATGCATCATTAAAATGCACTTGTCACACTCATCAACAGTTTTTATTCCTTTTATTGAATTTCTTCTGAGGGAAACATGGTGACTCTGCCTTTGAACACAGAAGTAGAAGCACAAATAAGAACAAAGCAGCTTGGGGACTGCAGGCACCGAGGCAGTAACACAAACATATGTATATAAAATAATACAAAGATAGTTGTGTACTGGGGAGGCAGTGAAATTAAAGTGATGGTTTTACTTTACTGGCCTACTATGCTCCTGTTTTTCTTAGAAAAATTATTCTATGTGAGCCTATGGGAGGTGGGGAGGAACCAAACAGTTTTACCATATCTGTATATGTCCATTATCACCAGTGCTACGTCTGTCTTTAATGATTCTGTAATGGCTGCTCTAGCAGAGCAACCAGTGTGTTGTTAAAAAAAAAATGCACATTTTGAATGACAACTTCCTCAATTGAATTCTATTAAAAACATAAAAAAACGAATTCCAAAATGAAAAAATTTGATGGACATAAATACAGAGGAAAATATACACATAAACAAATGAATTTACATAAGTAATTAATAACAAGAATAATACAGAGGCAAATAAATAACAAATAGGAATTTGTGCCACACAACATGAAGAGATAAATAAATAATGCCAGCTTAAAAAAATCTATCTATGGTAAATGGACTAGTTCTTATATAGCGCTTTTCTGCTCTGACTGAGCACTCAAAGCGCTTATACAACATGTTTACATTTACCCCATTCACACAAGCACTTCCATACGTAACTAAGCTAAGTGCTTTTAATTATCTACCATTCACACACATTCATACTCCAACGCTTGCATGCAGCCTGGAGTAGCCATTGAACCACTGACCTTCCGATCACTGAGTGACCTGCTCTATCTCCTCAGCTACAGCTACCCCAGCCACCTTTATCTATCTATCTATCTATCTATCTATCTATCTATCTATCTATCTATCTATCTATCTATCTATCTATCTATCTATCTATCTATCTATCTATCTATCTATCTATCTATCTATCTATCTATCTATCTGTAGCACATAACACAGAAATATAATGTGTTATAATTGTGATTTCAGAAACTGTTACCAGAACATTATCCCACTCACTGAAATAATGTATAGTAATTAACTCCAAAGCCTAA
>VUQK01000873.1:13348-23348 GCA_015106715.1 Bujurquina vittata | reverse complement strand
TGGAGCAGCTGCTCTTTTAGCTAGCAGACACACTGTGTGACAAACTGCACACACTTTTTGTGCTTTCCGCTTTCTGTCACTCATTTGTCTCACCGTTCCTGCATTTAAAGCGCAACGTCGGTCAGCTCTTTGCTCCGAGCGAGCTCTGCAGGAGCCCCTCCCTCTACTGTGTGGTGTGTGTGTCTGTGCCCTCTGCCCCGCCCTGTCGCTGGGTGTGGACACAGACACTGCAACACATCGTAACCAATCACGGCGGCTCAGATGGTTTGATGTTTGACGGCGCACAGACCGGAAATGCAAACTTTTCACTGACGTGTTAAACCAAAAGTAACGAGCTTGTTTTGAAAATGTAAGAAGTAGAAAGTACCGATACTTGGGTAAAAATGTAGGGAGAAAAAGTAAAAAGTGGTCAGAAAAATAAATATTTAAGTAAAGTACAGATACCTAAAAAATCTACTTAAGTACAGTAACAAAGTATTTGTACTTCGTTACGTCCCACCTCTGGTCATTACCCAAAGCTTGTGATCATAGTGACTGTAGGGACGTAGATTGACTGGTAAATTGACAGCTTTGCTTTTACGCTCAGCTCCCCATTCACAGCCAACAGGACCACATCATCAAAGGCGGAAGCCTTCTGCCACATGGCTATGCCTAGAAATTCCATCTAAAAAAATTATGAACAGAATTCGTGACAAAGGGCAGCCCTGGCAAAGTCCAACACCCACATGAAATAAGTCCAAATTATTGCTGGCATTATGAACCAAGCTTTCACTGATGTTGTACAGGGACTGAATGTCCTGCAACAATGGGCCAGACACCCCATACTCCAGCCGGACCTCCCAGAGGATACCCCGAGAGTTGCGGTTGAATGCCTTCTCCAAGTCCACAAATCACATGTAGACTGGATGGGCAAACTTCCACACACTCGAATATCCTCGAGAGAATAAAGAGCTGGTCCAGCATTCTGCAACCAGAATGCATTATTCCTCTTGAATCCAAGGTGCGACTAATGGACGGACCCTCCTTTACAGCACTCTTGCATTGACCTTACCAGGGAGGCTGAGAAGTGTGACCCCCAAAGGTTGGAGCAAACCCTCCGGTCTCCCTTCTTAAAGATGGGGGACCAACACCCCGGTCTGTCAATCCAGTGGCACCGGCCCAGATCTCCACACAATGTTGCAGAGGCGTGTTAACCAAGACAGCCCTACAACATCCAAAGCCTTCAGGAACTCACGGCAAATCTCATCCACCCCAGGGGCCCTGCCACCAAGGAGTTGTTAAACCACCTCAGTGACCTCACCCTCCAGTGATGGGCAAGTCATCCCCAAACTCTGCTTCCTCTACAGAAGGCATGTCAGTGGGAATAATGAGGTCCTCGAAGTATTCCTTCCCCCACCTGACTATAGGCTCAGTTGAAGTCAACACCACTCCACCTGCACTATAAACTGTGTGAGCAGAGCCCCACTCTCCCCTCCTGAGTCGCCTGATGGTTTGCCAGAGTTTTTGGTTCGGCCACCACTCGAGCCACGTTCCGCTTGGCCTGCTGGTACCCGCCAGCTGCCTCCGGAGTCCCACGGGCTAATCAAGTCTGATAGGACTCCTTCTTCAGCTTGATGGCTCCCTTCAACTCCGGTCACCACTATCAGGTTCAGGGATTACCACCACGACAAGCACCAACCATTTTGCAGCCACAGCTCTCAATGGAGTTGTGAACCATGGTCCATTTGGACACAATGTCCTCAGCCTCCCTCAGAATGCTGTTGAAGTTCTGCCAGATAGGGGAGTTGAAGATCTTGTGGACTGGGGCTTCTGCCAATTTTTTAGCAATGAACCCAGCATTTCATGTATGTTTGCAGCACCTTGCAATAAAATAGGAGTACTGAATCCTTATAGGAAAACCCTCTTTCCGGATGTAGATGGTCTCCAGCAACCCTGCATGCCTCAGCTGCGCTGACACATAGTCCACATCAAAGATCCCAGGAAGCTGAGAAAAGACAGATGAGAGCCAACACATGGTTATACATTGTCTTGCAAATAAAATTTGCAATTTCACAAGTATTAATGAATGTCTTAATACCACTTAAGACAATTTTCACCATTGCACCAATGTTCCATTCTGAATTCTGAACTTAAAGATGAATCTTTCCACACACAAAAAAAAGATTCAGAACTCTAAATGTTGGCTTCCATTATTGAATTTCATTTAATGCTTTTATTTTGTGTTAGATTTTGAAATTCAGTTACATACTATATTGAGCTCCCCACTGTGAATTGCCACCTTATTGTGGTGGAGAGGTTTGTGTGTCCCAGTGATCCCAGGGACTATCTTGCCTGAAGGTTTTTGCCCCCTAGTAGGGCAAATTGGTCCTGGGTGAGGGGCCAGATGAAGAGCGATTCAGATCACCCTTATGGAAAAAAGACCAAGGGAACAGTTTACCCTGCCTGGGATAGGCTAACTGAGGCCCAACCTTGGAGCCAGGCCTGAGGAGGCCTTGGTGGAGCAGTACCTGGTTATTGAGGCCGGCCATTGGAGCTAGTGTGCGAGGTTGAGCAATACCTGCTAAATATAGCTGAGTTTACCTCAATGCATGGCCTAGGTTCAGGAACCAATCTTCTGGAGAGGGGCTTAACTCTGGAGTCTGGAGTTGTCCTTGATAAGAGGCGGCAGGCTGGGGTGGGAATCCTTGTATCCCCTTGGCTTGCTGCCTGTAGATTTGAGTTTTCAGAGAGGGTCAGAGAATGGGTTCTGTCTCCTGACTGTTATTTGCGCTTACGGGTTCAGAGTACCCAGCCTTCTTGGAATCGCTGGGTAGGGTGCTCAAAGGTGTTCCGTCTAGTGATTTCATTATTCTATTGGGAGACTTCAATGCTCACATGGGCAATGACAGGGAGACTTGTAGGGGCGTGACTGGAAGAAACAGCCTGCCTGATCTGAACCTGAGTGGTGTTCTTTGCAAACTACAGTTTATCCATAATGAACACCACGTTTAAACATAAGGATGTCCAACCATCCATCTGGGACCAGGACACCCTAGGTTGCAGGTGGATGATTGATTTTGTAATTATATCATCAGAGCTTCAGCTGTATGTTCTGGATGGACGAGTGAAGAGAATAGCTGAGCTGTTAACTTATCGTTACCTGGTGGTGAGTTGGATCAGGTGATGGGGGAGGATGCTGGACGGACACGGTGCATCTAAATGTATAGTGAGGGTGCGCTTGTAATACCTGGCAGAGGCCCCAGCCGAGAGGGAGGTCTGGGTTTCTCTGTTTAGGCTGCTGCCCCCTAACCCAGCCCTGGTTAAGTGGAAGAAAATGGATTGGTAGACTATATTGAGTTAAGTTTACTTTTTGTCTACACACACAGAGAAGCATAGTTGTACATACTTGTTTAATTTAATAATTCACATTAGATTCAGGTAACGATGCAGCCCTGATTCTGCTGGCCCTTAGTGCTGCTTTTGATACTGTTGAGTTTTTGCTTCAGCCACCACCCAAGCCGCGTTACGCTTGGCTTGCTGGTACCTGTCCTCTGCCTCTGAAGTCCCACGGGCCAACTAAGCCCAATAGGACTCCGTCAGCTTGATGGCTCTCTTCACCTTCAGTGACTACCATCAAGTTCAGGGATTACCACCACAACAGGCACCAACCACCTTGCAGCCACAGCTCTGAGTAGCAGCCTCATCAATGGAGGCGCAGAACACGGTCCATTTGGATTCAGTGTCCTCAGCCTCCCTTGGAATGCTGTCAAAGTTCTGCCACAGTGGGAATGCACTGTTACAATACATTTAGGTGCACCCTGTCTGCGCAGACCCCCCCCCCCCAATCCAACTCACCACCAGGTGGGGATCAGTTGACAGCTCAGCTCCTCTCTTCACCTGAGTGTCCAGAATATACAATTGATTATACAATTATACAATTATACAATCAATCATTGACCTGCGACTTGGTCCTGGACCCAGATGGATGTTGGACATCCTTATGTTCGATTAGGATGTTTGCTATGGACAAACTGTGGGTTGCACAGAAGTCCAATAACAAAACACAATCTTCCCTCCTGCTCTCTGACGGAGATGGTCGTATCTCTCTCTTTCCTGCTTGCTGTAAGAGCCTCGTTAACAGAAACAAGAATAAGATTAGAAGCAACATGGATCTGGCAAACTGGGCCCTGAACACCATTGATCATATTTTCTCCACTATGAGATCGGGGAAAGGGGAGCCTGCTGCCCTTGCACTAGTGGAACTGACCCGTTCGGTTATATCATTGTCTCATGGAACTCCTGGAGACCTGTGTGTCTCGCAGCGCTGTCAGTTGAGGATGTGGAAGATGTTTACATATTCAACTTTTTGGTAACAGGATCTCTTCTGTCTGGGCTTGGAGGATGCCTGATTTACCGCAAAATCAAAAAAATCTGGGCTGCAGCTCGACATCTGCCGAGAATGCAGAAACAGTTGGATGGGCTGTGCAGAGCCCTTCAGACTCAGACTCAAAACCTAATGGACCTGAGCCGCAAGCTGGATGTGTAGTCCAGTTGAGAAAGTGCTCGCAGGTGAAAAGGGAATAAATCTGGAGATAATGTATGGTTCTGCACGGCAAAGATGGTAACCGTGCAATTTGCATTGCTGGATTACTGAGTGGGTCCCCAGTGAACTGAAGGCTGTTGAGAAAAAAACAAGCAGGCTTTGATGGTCACATGTGACCACTGACGCACATCCATCACTATCGGCGAACTTTTCTGGGTGGGAGCTGGGATCTGGCTCCATAATGCCCTGGCCCGCTTGTCTCTGTTGGCAAATAACGCTCCTTTTGTTGATTGCTTTCTTTTCTTCCTGGGATTGATTGTGCTGGCGGTGCAATAAGGCTGTGGCTGCAGACGCCTCCTGCGGGAGGTGGGACAGGAATCGCTCTTTGTTTGGCCCCTCACCCAAGAACAATTTGCCATGGGAAACCCTACCATGGGGGGCAAGCCCCCCGACAGCATAGCTCTTGGGATCACTGGGACACACAAACCCCTCCACCATGATAAGATGGTGATTCACAGAGAAGAATTTTTCAGGCACATTAATCACATTAACATGCTCAAAAACTCCCGTAAAGTTGCAAAAGACAAACTCCACTGCTGTGTTTCATGAACAGCTATGAAATTTAGTACACTTACGTGACAAATTAAGATGCACCAAAAGCGTCTCCTGGAGTGACAGCACATGGTAAAATCCAGTGGTGGACAGTAACAGAGTACGTTTACTTGAGTACTGTACTTAAGTACATTTTTTGAGTATTTTTATTTGAGTATTTATTTTTTGGTGAACTTATGACTTTCACTCCGCTACATTTCAAAGACAAGTATTCTACTTTCGACTCCACTACAGTTCTAGGATGCTTGTCGTTACTCGTTCCTTTTGGCTCAGCATAGCTTTGTATTCTGCTGTTGCTGTTTTTCTTTACTGAAATGCTATTGGCCACATGCTATGCTCCTCACAAGAGGGGAAACCAATCACAGTCAAAATCTGATGAGGTAGCACAAATTGTCAGAACACCGGCATGAAGCTGTGAAGAGGCTGGCAACTAGCATGCCTAGGCTGGTCCCCCGCGATTCGTACTCTATTCTTTATTAAAACTTCTTTATTACACTTTATGAAGGAAAATAGTTGGCATACAATATCTGTAAGCGACATACATCAGATGTTTCTTTGGCAATTAAAGAAACATACACATGATGTGAATCTTATACTCCACTACTAATGTTCTGTATTTGGTGATTAGGAACAATGCAGTGGAATGAAAGAAATGTGTACATATAGAAATAAACATAGTTAAATTATAGTTCACCATACTGTATTGTGAAAACTTAATATCTACTCACCCTTTGCTGATGTATGGATGAAGAACATCTTTAAGTCCCAAAACACTCCTGGAGTCTTAGCAGAAAACTGGCTTTGGCTACAGGGTTGGTTTCTGCTGAGACTACTATGTTTCGTGAACTTGAGATCTTCATCCATCCACACATCTGCACAGGGGTGAGTTTTTGAGTGTACAGTATGGGGCTGCCCAATTGATATAAAATTAATCAAACAACAGGCAGCAACGTGGCGCGGTGGTTAGCCCTGCTGCCTCACAGTTAGAATACCGTCTGGAAGGCCCGGGTTCGATTCCACCTTGGCCCGGCCTCTTTCTCACTGTGTGGAGTTTGCATGGTTTCCCCCGGGTACTCCGGTTTCCTCCCACACTCCAAAGACATGCACTTACTGGGGTTAGGTTAATTGGTTATACAAATTTTTTCTCTTACATATATTTTAAAATAGTCATTAAATGACCATATATAATTTAACTGTGAGTCCTTTCACTTGTTTTAACATCAATATCTGCTCTTCTATTATAAAAAATATTTGCATCAGCAATGTTAAGTTATCTATGACTTCTAGAAATAAAAGAATACTAAAATAATTGCTAAATAGTTGTAATCAAGGTAACATGTTAAATTAATTGTGATATTATATCAAGTCATATTCCCCCAGCCCCACTCTACAGTATGGTGAAATTGCATTCATGTATTAAAGGTGAGAAGTAGTAATAAGCTGTATTGGAATTTTGTTCTTTATTTAGTTGCCTACCATTATCAATGTGTGTGATCCTCTTGATGCCTATATGAGTTAGCATTTTTCAACTGAAGTTCTCTATTTCCTTTTATAGAGGATGCACACAAGACAGTTGGAGAAATGTAGTGAACTGACTACAGCAGCCTGCGAGAGAAAATCTGAGGGTGGGACGTCTTCCACAAATCTCAAACAGATGAAGCTAGAAGAAACAAAGAAGGTCTCTCAGAAGAGTGTTGACAAGGCAGCAGTCAACTTTATAGTTCATGGTCTGCAGCCATTCTCTCCTGTTGAGCAGCCAGCATTTCAGAGCCTTGTCCAAGATCTGCAGCCAAACTGCCCCATCATGTCTTGAACGTCTGTGTGGTGCAAGCGTGATAAAGCCACACTAGCAATGAAGCAGCAGGTGAAGGAGACAGTGAGGACGGTTGCCATGCTTAGCTACAAGAACTGATTGCTGGACTGTACGGAGGAGTTTCATTGGCATAACCGCCCATTGGCTGGATCCAAGCAGCTTTGAGAGGCATTCTGTCGGTCTTGCATGCAGACAATCCCAGAGAAATAACTTAGAGCAAGGTTATTAAGACGTTTATCAACTAACAGCCAGACAATGCAGGGATTTTTGAAAAATGGTGTGCATGTACAGTCTGATGAGAGACTGTTTGATTTAGGTCTCAGTTACATCAAGGAACATCTTCCTGAACACGACGAGCCTCATCTGTGGCAAACGGACTCCTCAAGCGCATACCTGGCATGTACAGCTGAAGGTATGGCCATTTTAACATCGCAGCCGGCTGTATCCAGCCTGTCACTCAAGTTAAACCCTGCCCTACCAGCATCTGTGCCCGTGAAAGGCTTTTCAGCGTAGCTGGATTGATCTTCAGCCCCAAGGAGGGGAAGAATAGACTCTCACTCTAACTTTGAAAACCAGCTTCTACTGAAGTTGAATAAGGACTTCTTCAAATTTGAATAGTTTGACCAAAACTGATTGGATGTTGTTTTAGTGCGAACACGGTTGTTATTGGTGTTCTTTAATTGGATTTACTGAGTTTGTCTTGCTGAAAACGTTGATTCATCTAAATGAATCTTTCACTGTTTTGTAAGCTTCTGAGTTACTATTCTGTTACTGTTTGTGGAGAGAAAAAAAGTCTCTCCTGTTCTTTTGGTTTTTTGGAGGGGGTGGGGGGTGTAAATAAAAAAAAAGACCAAAATAGTTGTCCTATTTTTATTTTTTTTAATGCTGAAGATTTTACAGGTGGTGTAGGCTTTTTGTTATAGAGTGTCAATCCAGGTGGTTTCAACAAGTTACGAGGTTCTGTAAAAGCACTCAAAACAATGCAGCTATGTACTGATATTAGAAAATATAATATGTACTTTTGAATACTGAGTATTTTTAAATGCATGTACTTTTGAATACTGAGTATTTTTAAATGCATGTACTTTTGAATACTGAGTATTTTTAAAAGTAAGTACTTTAGTACCTTAACTTGAGCAAACCTTTGACTGAGCAACTTTTACCTGTGGTTGAGTACGATTTGACCACGAGTATCAATACTTTTACTTAAGTACTTTGTACACCACTGGTAAAATCTAGGAGGAGCAGATTTTTTTTGTCGGGACCTTGTGAATATATGGTTATAGTTAGGCTTAGGGTCATCCCTGGTGATGACTTTGACTTCAGATGGTTTAATAGCCCGTGCACCCTGCCATACCCACGGATGTCAGTGCTCTCAACTTTAGCAGCCAGCAGTCCTTTTGACGCTCTAAATGTACCATATTTTAGCACTGGCACCAGTTCTACAAAAGTTGTTCTACATTACACACTTGACACACACGGAAATGGATGGAAAAGATATACATGAGAATTTGTGTGTATCAGTACAAAATTGCTGATGTTACCTTGACAAAGTTTGGCTTCAGACAATGAATGAATGAGGTTTTGCATCTGGGATATCAAGGGAAAAAAACAGACACAGGTTAGTCATCGAGGCAATGGTACAACCTTAGACCAGCATGTGAATCAATAAAAGGCTGTTTTTGAATATTTGCATTCTATATTTTGTGCTTCAGTGTCTACCGTTTGTTTACATGTCAAATATGTGCTTAATAATCAAAGATTAATGTCTGTATAACGCAAATGTACCTCTCAATTGTATTTAATTTCTATGCCACAAAAATGGCTTGTCAGAAAAATGACCTGCAGCAGCTTTTACAAGCAGAGCAAATGAACCAAATCCATACGCTGTACAACTTTTTCCATGATATTTACTAAAGCTATGTCTTCTACAAACCACAGTTGTTTGATTTCAAACACATGCAGTGACACCGAGCTGGCTTTCATAAGGATCCACAGATTTGATAGTGATAGCTCTGTGTCAGCCAGTTTCATCTGTTGGTACCTCTCCAAGCGGGTGGTAAGTTCATTCAGAGACTGGAGGAAGTGGGAAGCAGCAGTGGTGGACTGTTGGCGTAGCCCCTTCCTCCTCCAGCCCAAATCTTTCTGCTGGATGTAATTGTCTTGAACCTTCTGGAACAATTCTGACACCATCTGTGGCCATGTGAAAGATGAAAGTGGAAATTCAAACAAACGCACAATTATCCCTTTAGAATATGCAGTTTGTCTGTAGGCGCTCGTTTCTGCCTATACAATAGTTTGAAATCGGTAGTTTTGACCTACTCTGGTGAGAACCATGATATGAACAGGGTTTTAATCTAAACATGAAAAAGGGTTGTGTCACAGCTGGTTTCATTTTGTACAATGAAATTGTGGAAGCTATTTTAACTTTCATTTTCATTGTCAGTTTGGTTAAGGGTTCTAAGTTATGGTTAGCTCCAGGAAAAGTTCACAGTTTCACAGAAATCGACCCCTTTACGAGTTGACAACAACCAGTGATGTCGGTAACGCATTACTCTAATCTGACCACTTTTTTTCAGCAACAAACTGTAACGCGTCACTATTTGCAGTCCAGTAATCAGATTAAAGTAATTTATCCAGGTTACCATGCGTGACTATTTTTGTCCTTTTCCTCAGTAAAAAGATACATTGTTGCTTTGTGCTTGTGTCTCGGGGAGTCACGTTTGGTCACATATGCAACAATTAAGTCACGTTTTGAGCACGAGGACAATAATAGCACGGCGGCACAAATGTATACAATGGAGGGAGGAGAGATGCACGTTTTCTCGCTGGAAACACGGGCATTATTTTGAGTTTGCGTCAGCTAAAGGTGACAATATGAAGGTCATTTGTGGACTCTCTGCAGGCGACAAAGCGCTGCCTAGCTTCAAAAACCCCAAGTTAAATTTGAAGAAACATTTGGAGTCACTGCAAACAGAGCGAGCCCCACCAGGTGGTGTGAAGCAGAGAGCTGCAAGCAATGCAGTATGCACACCCCCCCACCCCCCCCTCAC
>VUQK01000868.1:8070-28704 GCA_015106715.1 Bujurquina vittata | reverse complement strand
GTGCGTGCGTGCGTGCGCGTGCGTGCGTGTGTGTGTGTGTGTGTGTGTGTGTGTGTGTGTGTGTGTGCGTGTGTGTGCGTGTGTGAAGCTGTGAAGCTAACAACGTTTTGCAACAAGGGGCTGATGCTACTCTAAAGATATTAATTCATGCTTTAGGGTAAAAAAAAAAGAGTAGCATCATCAGGTCATCAGGTGAGTAAGACAGAGGTAACTGCACATGTTCTCATGCACTAATACACACTGAGCAGTTTGATGTGTCACTTCCAGTTAATAGCAGTACTCATCTAACCTCCAAGGTTTGCTTTTTTTCTCCCTGGTAACAGAGACACGTGTACTCAGTAGGATGATGTCAGGCAGTGCCAGTTTGACGCTGATTTATGGGAAAAGAGAGCACGTTTACGGGCAAAACCTGACAGCAAATACAAGCTTCAGGGCATGAGTTTGAAAGATTGCATTAAAATAATCAGATTCATTTGTGATAAAGAGTGAGTGATAGGATTCATTTTCTTTCAGTTTCGTTGTTTCGCTTTTAAAATCTGTAGTATCTGTTTACAGTATAAAATCAGTCTTTCTCATCTTTTTATACTTTGAATCTACTTTTTTAAATCCTACAATCATTAGGTTAGAGTTACTATTTTAGTGCACAGATTACAGTAATCGTATCATTTGGAAACTGCTACTGCCAATATTTGGACCTATATACTGTATAGCACATACTGTTCACCCCAGAGGAAAAACAAAGTTGTTCATGTTCTTGGATAGGTTTAATTATATTATTATTATTATTATTACTACTATTATTATTATTATTTTATGCTTGTTTGGACATTTACAAATTGAATACCTTCAAACTTCAACTATAAAACAGTGTGTTCAGTTTACATTAGTATTTTTTCCATTGTTATGCCCTAGTTGCTCAAACAGCATCATGGAAAATGTTTCACTGGTGGCACAGTGAATCAATTATTTTTTGTTTTATTTTTTTTCTCTGTATCTCCAGTGTGCAGAAATATAGCAACACCAGTTTCAACCAGTTTCTTTGGATATAAGATAAGGGGTAGACCGTGTCTCTCTTCTGCTGTCAAATAGGACATGCTGTTTTGTGACTGTGTGCTTACAGTTGAACCTTCAAATATAAATCTACAGTCATTATATTTATGCTCATATAAAAGGGTACAGTACAGCACTCTGGCACCAGTGTCTGATTTATTAAAGAATAAACATGGACCTGAAAAAAAACACTTTAATGCTACATTTTAAATGCATTAATAAACTCATGGAAAAGCTTTTTTTTTATTTTTGGATTCCTGCCTTTCACGCCATGACAGCTTAAAATGAATGGACGGATGGGCGGACAGACGGCTTATTAAATAGGAAAATTCTCATAAAACAGACAGAGAAACTTGGCCTCGTGTTTCACTGACGTAGCTGCAGTGAACAAACACCTTTACAGAGTTCTTTTCATTGATTTCTTTCATCTGAATCGATACAGAAAAGGATGCAGCACACACATACAGTATGTGGATCTCTCCTTTCTCCATGTCTTCAGCTGTATTGCTGTTATGCGTCATCCAGAAATCAATATTCTTGATTTTTTTGTTTTAATTCTATGAAATTGGCTTCCCACTTACTGTGAATGGGACTGCAATTATTGCTTTACAGTATCTTTCTGTGAGATTTTGCAGCAGTTGAAAGGTTACAACAGCTAATAGTTGCGCTGAAAACAGAAATATTTGGAGAACAATATAGTTTGTTTAACTGGCATTTCTTGGTGAAGTAGTGTTTGTTTATTTTAAGAATTTTGCAGAAGAGAATGGATGGCTGGATGGCTGGCTGGCTGGCTGGCTGCCTGGATGGATGGATGGATGGATGGATGGATGGATGGATGGATGGATGGATGGATGGATGGACGGATGGATGGATGGATGTAGTACTACAAAAAATCTCAAGGGGTACTAGTACCCCCATTTGAGAAATGAGCCTTCCTAAAAGCTTTGTTTTATTGTTTCATCCTGCTGTGGACATACATGTAGCTATTCAATGCACTGCATGTAAATTAAAGTAAGTAACACTTAACACTTTATGGCTCAGTATGTATGCATCTTTTCACAGGTGTTGGACTTTGAGCGTGAGAGTGAGTACATCCTTGTGCTCAGTGCCCAGAATCCAGTTGCCTTAGTCCGTGGTCGATACGGCCCTGCATCCACAGCAACAGTCTCCATTTATGTTGACGATGTGAATGAGGGTCCAATCCTGTCTCAAAGCCATTATGAGGTGACTGTGAGGGAAGGGGAGGAACCAGGACGGGTTATTGCCACCATTCGAGGTTATGACCCCGATTCTCACCCAATAAGGTAACTGATTTAGACTGACAGGAGCATGAAATATCGTGCTTTTTATTTTTCAGAGTTATGCATGTTTTTCTGGTGCAGATATTCTCTTCAAGGGGACACCAAGAAATACTTTTCAATTGGGAAGTATTCTGGTGAGTTAAAGACTGTGCAGGCGTTGGACAGGGAGGAGAACAGCACGTACACCATGGAGGTCATTGCAGTGGATGGACGTAAGATCCTTTCCATTATTAAATGCACCAAACAATAGTTTAATTAAAAGTAGACTCTAATGGCTCAGTTTCCCAGGCACAGATTCAATCAATTAATTTTCTTTAAGGTTTAATTCATGTGTTAAATAGTCTAATATACAGTAGTTTAGACTTCATATCTCTTGCATTCATCTTAGGAAACTCCTCCCTGTCTGCGTCCACCCTGGTGACTGTCCATATTCTGGATGTGAATGACAACAGTCCAGTGCTGGTTGGAGATTACTCCTGGAAGTACCTGTGTACACCTCGCTTGGAGGACCAAGCTCTGGTACTTGCATCACGGGACAGCGATGGACCGCAGCACGGAGGACGACTTAATTTCTCCCTCCGCAGTGATGCCACAGTTCGACGTAACTGGAAGCTAACACCTATTAATGGTGAGGTGAACGCAGACCAGGTGAACCCCGTCAACCCACAGCATACAACATGATTCACAGTGAAAAGACAGGAGAGGCAAATAATTCACTGCTGCTAGAAGAAGCTCCCCTAAGCTACATTGATTTGATAAAGCATATGTAGCCAGTGATACAAAAAAAAATTGTTTCTTTCTAATCAACTTGGATTGGAAAGTGTTCCTGTTATTTTTTTTTCTAGTAAGGTGATTTTAGTTGCCAACAAAGTGAGCCAGAGTGGATGTAACAAATTGCCCAAATTAGCCCCCAAATCATAACTAAGCAGAATCTACATTAAGTGGAATGCATCATCAGGACACAAGTTTTACCTAAAGTCACAAGTCAGATTATCAGCTGTGAAAAAGGTCTATCTGGTAATTATGAACAACACAGGCCAAAGCTGCTGTGACCTGAGTTCTTTAACATTGAAAAATTAGATTGTTATCAGACAGTTTGGAAAGGTGTGGGTGAAAAGTGTGTATTCTTGTCTCTGTAAACTGATAATCTGCTCCCATTAATTTAGAGAGTAAGGAAGTTAATTTGTTGGAAAGGACAGGTTGTTGCCTTCTAGCCAAATGGGACTTGAAGGCGATAAATCAAATTTTAAATACAGCCACTGGACATGTAGTTTTCCGCAGTGTGTCAAGTGTTTTGCGTTATTTTTGCATCAGTTAAAATCAGTGAATTGCCATCATAAGCAGGGTTAGTCTAAAGATGTACAAAATGAGCTGATCTGTTTTCTTCCTAAAAAGCCTCTCCAGTCCTATCTGAGATGGAAGGTATAATATAATTATCCTTTTGCGCAGTTCTAACTGCTTGTGTTGTGCTCACTGAATGCAAACTATTGACTGCAATGACGTCTGTCATTAAGTCATTCACACAGCTCAACCGCTTCCCTCTCAGTTTTTTTTTCATCTTCTTCACTCCCCTGTTCCTGTTGGTATTGATTGAGCCCAGCTGTAATTATATCTTCTCTGTAATTTCTTTCACGTCACTACTGGTTTCCTGCCAACTAATGGAGGCTAAAAAAGGAATTTCCCAGAATGCTTTGCACCTGGTCATAGTCAGCAATGGTTTTACCAATAAATGTGTACTTGTGGCAGTATGATTTTGCAGCAAAGTTGTCAGTTTTTTACAATATAACCTCAACCCTCAATGAATAAAAGAGCAGATTTGTGTGTGCTTGTCTATTACGGCCATTCATCTCAAGTCTTTTAGGGACTTGAGTGACAGCTCTTGTCATCTGAGACGTTCAGTTAATGAAACAGCATGTTTGTGCTCCATTTTCATACACTGTTAATGGCTGTTCACAGCCGTAATTGGAAATGCTTTTCGGCATCACAGTCTTTCAGAATAGATAGGTACAGTAGGTGGTTGGTCACACATCCAACTTATAAAATGTCACGTCAGAGGTGAAACAGTGCAGACAGAGGATAAATAGATTAACATTAACAGCCTCTGCAGAAGTGCTACACAGGTCATGTTTTCCTCCGTGATAAATGGAACATGAAGGGGGATGGAGGTGAGGTGCAATTGGACATTTTAAGACTATCGGATAAGAGTTCAAACAGCTTGATAATATGCTTCTCTTTACAGGACAGGGTTCGTACGTCATGCAGCCAGGCTTGTGTTTTAGACTGATTTACAGAGATAAGATAAAGAGTCACAGGCTCCAGAACACTCCATAGAGAGCTCCACCAGGCTTTTTCTGCATCCTCTGCATTCATACAGTTGTATGGATGTAGTTTTGCTTGAGTTTACTTCCTTTGGTAGTAGAACTTGTACAATATTTGAAAGTGGTGAGTGATATTGTTAACTGCTTTTGCTGTTGCGGGATGTAACACAAATAAAGCTTAATTTAGCATCTTTTCACAGCTAACGTGTATCAGGTTCACACACTTACTACTGTGTTATCATAAAGACTATAAATGTAATAAATGTGATCTATCAACCAGAAGTGAGAAAAAAATGTGTCTATTGTGTAATTCATAAACAAGTGTTGTGTCCTTCAGATACTCACACCAACCTGTCCTTGAACATCCCATACCTGCCCCCTGACGTCTACACTGTGCCCTTCACCATTTCTGACAGCAGCTCTCCTCCTAGGAGCACCTTCATAAACTTGCCAGGTAATGCTGACACCTCTGCTGATAAGCTAAAGCGAGTACATAGAGGTTCTGGGACAAGAGTGCTGGAACAATCAATAGAGATCAACCCCTGTGTGCCAGCTTGTCCTAGCACTGCTCTTGTTCATTAATGATGCAGTGACGCTTTACAAATGATTTTTCCAGGCTCGTGGTTCCACAGCTCTCTTAAGATTGTGTTCTTCCTAATATAACTCAAATGCTCAAATCTCATAACACATAATCTCAAATAACAACATCTTGTGCACTGGTTAGAATAAACTCACATGAAAAATAATTTTTTTCACGTCACCCGTTTGCAGTTCTGAAAATGAAAGTCAGAGTCCAGACTTCAAGCGATCTGAAATGCTGTGGCAGGACCTTAAGAGAGTTGTGCATAAATGAATGCCCACAAACCTCGATAAACTGAAGCAACAGTTGTGGAAGAATCTGACCCACTCTTCTATAGTGAGTCCAAATTCCTCGATAACAAACTAAGAGACTGATAAAGTCATTATTAAATTATTACTTTGATTTGATTTAAGGCTGTTCTGCAAGCTATTGAATCATGGGACCGTGTGTTCACGGAAATGCAAAGAGTCCTGTGAAAACTTTCATTTTCACACAGAATATGACATACAAGCACAGAAGAAAAACATTTTTTTAAAGGGGGCATTTTGAGACTAGTAACCCAGAAAGTTTATGGTCCACACAAGCAACTAAATAAATTCATTGCATCTTTAATCAGCAAAACAGTTCTAAGATAAGAGATAAGATAAAACTTTAATGATCCCACAACGGGGAAATTTGTGCATTACAACAGCTCAAAAAGTACAAAGAATACACGCATGAATAAAACAGATGAAATAAAAGAGAACAGAAAAATGCCATATACATAAAATATATATCAATATCAATACACATCTACATATACATACATAAACACACAAATCAGAAACACTATATACAGATATCAAAACACCATATACATTTGTAGCCGGTGAGGTACACAGCATACAAGGTATGCATTCTATGGGTGAGAGTGTAATAGATAACAAATGAACTGTATATGTACAGTATGGCAGTGGAGGTAAAGTGTCCAAGTGATTCATGACATCATGATGCATTATACAGTCTAACTGCTGTTGGGATGAATGACCTGCGAAAGCGCTCCTTCCTGCAGCAAGGATGTTTCAGTCTCTGACTGAAGGAGCTGCTCAGCTCACTCACAGTCTCATGCAGAGGGTGGTGGGGGTTGTCCATGATGGAATACAGCCTTAGTAACATCCTCCTCTCACCCACCACCATCACAGACTCCAGAGGACATCCCAGCACAGAGCTCGACCTACGCACTTTGTCAATCCTGCTCCCGTCCCTTTCAGTGCATCCACCACCAAAAATGAGCCTTTACATGCCTATTAAGATGTTACATTAAAAATCATACATTATATGTATGAGTACCATGAAAAGCGCTATATAAGTGTAAGGCATTATTAATATTATTAAATCTAGTAACTAGTTCATTGCTTGATAAAGGGTTTATGAGACATAACCTCCAACACTCTAAGGTTGCAGTCCATTCATCCATCCATCCATTTTCTCCAACTTATCCTTTTTAGGGTCCCAGGGGGCTGGAGCCTATCCCAACTATTATTTAATCTAAATCCACTGATTATTACTATTAGTAGTAGTAGTGATAGTGAAACTTTTCTTTTATAACATCCATTTTCTCAAGAAATCAGTCCTGAACATAAATAATTTCAATAAACTGCATTTTCTTGACTTTTTAAGAGGTTTTCTGGTTTGCTGTGTTAAAAAAAAATCCCTGATTTGCGAGTTGTATATTTCCCATTTGTCCTGTTAGTGACGGTGTGTCCCTGCAATGTCAGAGGGAACTGCAAAATGGCTGCCAAGCAGCTGGAGGGCATGCCAACTATTCAGTCTGCAGTCGGCATCCTCCTCGGCACCTTTGCAGTCATAGGTAAGCTGCACAAAAAGCAGTTTGACTGCTATTAAAATCTATTTTAAAATATGTGGAAACGCAGTGTAAGCTCCTTCATAACATTTACAAAAGTAGTATTTGATCATCTTTGTTGCAGGAGCCTGGTGGTTGAATCTGAATTAGCAATAAAACAGTGATGTTAATATAATATAGATAAATATCTCTGATTTTTGTCCTTCCAGGAGTGATCCTCATTGTTGTATTTGTGAGACTGTCCTACCAGAACCCCAAAGAGCCAAGCAAGACTAACCAAGAGAGAGTTCCCCTGAAGATTTCAGTCTAATTATGCTATATTGTCCCACTTTCTGCACCACCGTGACAATTACATTTCAGGGCAATAAATTCATTACGTGACCGTGAATGTCTTAACATGAATGTACACTTCAGCTGCAGATATAAGTTCATATGTACGCAAAATACATTGTAGTTTAGTCTAGAGCTCTAAGTTATGTTACATGCTTAGGTCTGTGTGTGGGACGTGGTCTGGCCTTGTGTTCAAAGTTTGTCTGTTTTATTATTGGTGCAGAGCTGTTCATTTCTTTTTAAATGATGCCTAGTTACTATAACAAGAAAAAATTATGAATCGTACAAACATTTTTAATTTAAAAATAATTTAATTATGTGAAAAAGTCACATATTTCTAAGTGATGTTTTTCTCTAACCTTCACCCTACACTTTTTAAATTCATACTGCATGTTATATACTGCATTTATGTTAAACACATCTGATCGTGAAATTATGATAAACTGTTATAAAAAGATTGCTAGAAAACCAAAGATCAGAAGAAAGTGTGTCTGTCAATAGCAAGATGTGATTTTACGCTACTTATCACAAGTAGAAATAAAACATGTTTTAAGTGCCACATACCTGCATAATATATTTACACCCCCAAATCCAAAAAAGCTGGCAACATTTGAACGTAAATAAAAACAGAATGAAAATTTGAAAATCTCATAAACCCATATTTTATTCACAAAGCACAGAAAACATCAAATGTTTAAACTGAGACTGTCGTAAAAATATTAGCTCATATTAGCATTGAATTTGGCAGCAGCAACATGTGTCAGAAATGTTTGGTTGGGGCAACGAAAGGCTGGAAAAGTAGTACAAAAAAAGAGAGACGGAGTTTCTCAGAGAAGTGAAGATGAGCAGAAGTTATGCTGTCATACTTAATGACAAATGAGGACCTCAAAACAGACTCGCAAGCAGGCAGGGATGAAAATAAAGATAAACCTTTATTGCAGGTGTAGTAGTAGTCCACAAGGCAACAACACAAGTCCATGTAAGTGGAAGAAAATACTAGGGAAAATACCAGGAGCGCGAGAACCACAACAACAGAAACCACAGTAAACAGTATGATGTGACGAGCAGAATCAAACTGGCGGTACATTTACACACAGAGACACTCAGGGAAGCTTAACACAGCTGCGGGGAACACAAAAATGCAATCACAATGAGCCTGGGGATACTAACACTGAATACAAACAGACAAGACAAGAGCTAAAAAAATAAAACAGGAAATAACGTAATGGGAACGCCTAACACAGAGACGAAGACTAGACAAGGTACAAGGGAACAAGGGGGAAGTGCTGTAACTATAAAATCTAAAGACTAAACTGGGATTACAAATGAGACAACACCTGTAACTGGGAATAAATGCAACGGAAATACACAAAGGTGGAAAATTAAACAGGAAGCAAATTAAGAATTAATTATTAATGAAAAATATATCTCAAAAAACACAAAATGCTGGGTCAGAGACACAGGATTATGACATATGCAAGAAAAACTGCTTCCACAAACTGTGGAACAATTTCAGAATAAAGTTCCTCAACCTGGACTCACTGCATGGGCTCAGGAACACTTCCAGATATCACTGTCTGTGATCACAGTTCATCGTAACAGCCACAAATGCAGGTTAAAGTTCTATCATGCAAAGAGGAAGCCATATGTGAACATTATCCATCCACAGCGGTCTTCTCTTCTTGCAGTCCTCGTTTAAAGTGGACTGAGGCAAAGTGGAAAACTGTTCTGTCATCCAGATGACACCTTTTTTTAGGGAAGGCCTTGCGTATTTCAGCATGCTAAACTGCACTTCTATTACAGACAATAAACCATATCTGACAAGAATGCGACTCTTCTCCTCAGTTCCTAGATATTTATGCACATTTTACACAGTGTCCCAACTTTTTTGAATAAATATATTATTGCATACAGTACACACATTCATATAAATGGGTATGTGTGCGAACTTTTGACTGGTACTGTATCATAACCTTTCCATTGTAATCATGTTTTTAAGTTGTACTGTATATCTGAGCTTCTTATACCCGAATGAATCATCAGCAATTTTCTGCGGCTACCTACTGTCTTCCACATTGTAAACCAAACCAGTTTTTATCTCATGAGGCAGCCTAAATTTGACCTGTGCATGTAACAGCATTAGCAGCACGCTCCAGTTTCTGTAATTGAGGCTTTACAAATGCTGACCTAGACGACCGGACTGGCAAGCAAAGCTATATTCAGACTATAGTGCTGCTATGAATAGCCCAACAAAGTCCACTGGATGACATTCACACAGCAGAGTCCAGTGAAGTAGCCAGCTTTCATTCACAAAAGGCAAAGCTTTACATCTTTAAAAAGGTGCTACACTGCTTATTTGCACCTGAGAAAACAAATTATTTCAAACATGGATGGATGGATGTTTTCCAGGTAAGTTGTTAGACTATTGTGGTGAAAATAGTACACATTTAGTATTCTGAATTTCATCAAATTCAGGGAAAACACTGCAACAAGGGGGGGGGGGCATGATAATAAATCTAAAAATTGTCACATTTACATATTCCCCATCAAGATCCATGAGTGTATAAATTAAATGCTCACTTAACTGAACATTTTCAATGACGCACCAGATATATAGACAATGCTTCCAATGGCCTACGCACACTGCCCGTTTATATTGGGCTATTTATAACTCTGACTAACTGTTCCAATCAAAGCAAGCTCAAAGTTAAATAAAAAAATAACTGACAACCACCCCGAGGGAGATGAGAAAGCAGTGGGGAAGGGATTAGCTCAGGACATGGGGTCAAACGTTAGGAGGTAATATCCTTCAACCTTAGTCTTGATGTGTTCCTACAAATTTTCAGAGGACAGAGGTGCCTCAGATGGCTGGCTTGGGGTGCAAGGACACCGAGAGATGTGGGGCGAGATTTCGAATGACTTGAAGCAAGCTTGGGAAATGAGAGATAACTCACCACAAACAGACGGACGGGAAAGCACAGAAACAGTGCAGAGCACTAACTGGTTTTCCCCAAGTGGCTGGCTGGTTTTCCATTGCTTAGTTACTGACACAGTTGAGTGTTTTTCCTAATCCCTCCTCCCCCTGGTCTGAGTTTCCCCACAGCTTTGGCTATTTTAAGTTTGTTTTAAGATCACTAGAGTTCACTTTGGACCCAAAATTAACAGTTTCCCCATCTGTAGCTGTTTGACATGCTGTGTGAGTATCAGTACTGCTTCAAATCATTTCTGATAAACGTGATGCACAGCTCTTTCTCTGTCTACATAAGCAATATTTTTTTTACTCTTGCTGAAGAATGGCGGCATCTATAGTGAATGTTTAACATATAGGATACAAAAAAAAAATCCCCCCTGGAGTTAGCCTGAGGATGACGAATTATTTAGGAATTCTTCTAGCTCATTATTTTAGCTTCTCTTCCACAGTTTTACGGTTTTCACTAATTCTCAGTAGTATGACAGACAAACTGGATGAAAATCTAATGGAGGATTTAGGTGTTTAAGAGTCCTCTATTTCTCTCAGCATAGCATCTCATGAGGGATTATTCTCTTCATGAGGCGAGATGAACATGAATTCAAGAAGAACTCCTGCAACACAGAAGCACCACTAGCCATAACCTCCATTAGCTGATGTCTATTATATGGTACATATTGTAATAATAAAAATTAACATGATATTGCAGCAGAATATTTTATCTTGGGTCAGGCTTTTTACCTTAGTGGTCCTGCTCTACCATCAATAATTTCCATCCGCTCTTCCTGCCATTTGGAGAACAACCAGTGAGTGCTTCGGTGGAGTCATTTATTTACTTTTGGGTATTACAAGCTGCTAATACTTCCTTCATAGTCTGGTACTCGACTCTGTGTTTTGCTTCAAATGGTGAAACAAGTTTGTTGTTTCCACCTTTAGTCATTTAGTATTTTGCAGAGCACTGTGCTTTGTTGGAGGTTGTTGTAGCTTTTTAAAAAAAAATACTGATTTGTCAGAAGACTGACATGTGGTTCTTGCTCCCAGCTTGCTTTTCTAAATGCATGGCGTTGCTATAGCAATGATAACGCAGTATTACATTTTTATATCACAGAAAGATGTATACTGTATTACGGCATATACAATATGCTATAGCACAGTTTCTATATACTTTTTTGTGCAGTTTCTATATACTGTATGCAGTATGGGTCTATGCACCAAAGCCACACAAAATATTCCAATTTATTAACTGACTAAGGATGTAGCAATTCAAAAAAATATAACTTTTGCCCAGCAGTTGCAACAGTGCCCACTGTGTTTAAGAGCATGGACAAAATCACCATCTCAGTAGAAACCAGCAATTTTACTACTACTAATAATAATAACTTTAGCACCTTTCAAGAAACCCAAGGACGCTGTACAAAGACTGTAAATAAACAAAAGTAAATAAGTAAAAACAAACCAAAAAACTTAATAAATAAACTAGAGATTAAAGGCCTTTCTGAACAGGTCAGTTTTCAAACGTTTCTTAAAGGAATCCATGACGGAGCGTTGTAAAGCTTAGAAGGGAGTCTGTTCCAGAGGGTGGGGTCCGCCACACTGAAGGCTCTGACCCCAAGGGTATGGAGGATGGTGCAAGGAACAGAGACCAGACCGATGGCTGAGGACTAAAGTGTCCGAGACTGTATGGGTGATGGAGGTTGGACAAATACTGAGGGGCCAGGACATCGAGGGATTTATAGATGAGAAAAAGGATCTTGTAGGTAATGCATGACTTTACCAGGATTCAGTGGAGATTAATAAGGATATCTGATTTGTTGCCAGAGCTTAGTGCATGTTAAAAGCCTGGCAGCTGAGTTCTAGACATACTGGAGCATGCCCAGGGCTTTGCTGGAGATCCCGAACAGGCCTCCCATTACAGTAGTCCAGCCGGCAAAGGTATGGATGAGGGTCTCTCCTACAGAGTCAGGGAATAAAGGTCGAAGTGTTAATTAGGTGGGAAAATTTCCAGAATAGGGCTATGGGGGCCACAACGAAGACCTCTGTTTTATTACTGTTGAGCTTGAGTAGATTAAATTACAGCCAGGTTTTAATTTCATGCAAACAGTTGACAAGTGATTGTGGGGGGAGTTGGGTGGAGGGTTTGGTACTGAGATAGAGTTGTGTATCATCAGCATAGGAATGGAAGCAGAGACCATGGCAGTTAATGAGCTGACCAAGGGGGAGCATGTAGATTGTGAAGAGAAGGGCTCCAAGCATAGAACCTTCAGCCACACCGTGGCTAACTGGAGTAGAGGTGGAGTGGGAATCAGGAAGTCAGTGTACTGTTAAAATGAATTTAAAATGGTTACATAGTTTCATATTTTTTTCTTCACATGTTCTTTGTTTTAACGCCATCCCCCTTAGGAGAGACATGGCATTAAAACAAAGTTCAAATAATTAAAGTAAAGGTCAAATAACAAGAAAGCCTCTATTTTCCATTATTGTAAGCTTTAAATTCCCTTATCTGATGCACATTTAATCAATTTAAGCATCACTGTTTTCTGTGGATTTGAGAAGATTTAGGCATGAAATCTAATTTGTATTTGTTGTGATACAGATATACTCTGAGGCTGTGGGAAATGAGACAAGTTCTTTGCTTATCTGAGTGATTCGTGACTTCTCCATACATATTGCTGAAGTGTGGAGATCCGATTCATATAAAGTACTCATTTGAATTTTTATTGCAGTATGAGCAGAATTTCACCAGGAGGAAAACGCTTTTAAAAAAAATTGACACCACGGATTGGATTCAGCACATGCAGTCTTGCATTTAAATATCTCTCGAATAAAAACTTCCACCAATGTGGAAAAGGAGCATGTTCATCATCTGCATCCTGCTGGCACTGTGCACTGTTCTAAGAGAAACTCCAAAGTGTCAAAAACACTTATTTTCTCCCTTCAAAATGACTTCAATAAAAGTGGCAATAAATGGTCTGCAGAGTGTGGGAATAAACTTGCAGCCAGTTGTGTCAGCATCTTCATGCTCTTTCAGCTAATTATGTTTGACCATATAAACTGCCTGCAATTAAGGGGCAGATGAGAAAGGTTAGTGGCGGTTAGTGTTTTCCATTTGCACAGTGAATTGATTCACTGAAAGGAATTGTGGTGCATAACAGTAGCACAACTCATTGGTGTGTTATGTAGCATTATTCTGACCCATGTGCTCTAGCTGTCCACTTTTATAGAAACCCCACTTGAACAGCTGCTTTGGCCCAAGCTTTTGGACTCACTGCAGCGCTTTAACAAATGGGACTGCATGTTCCAGCCTTCCTTCACCTTTAAAATTGGGTTGAGTGGAGCTGACCTGTGACTGTAAGAGGTTGCAGGGCTGTCTTGTTTCACATAACACTGTCACTGGGCAGCGTGAGAAACTTTTAATCCTGTTTCCTACAGCTCTGCTCCTGCAGTGGTGGAATGTAAATAAATACAATTACTTAAGTACTGTAGTTATGGGAGAATTTGCAGTGCATTTCCTGTTACTACAATGCAATATTTCCATCTAAGCTAGAGCTAGATGGAAATATTTTTCTATGATATGTACAGATCTTTTGCTTCATTTTCCATTTACAAATGCAAGAATGCAGAATTTTGTAATCTTTTACACATTTGCCGTTGTTTATATGACTATTTTCTACCTTATGATGCATTTGTGTCCGGTTTGATATTTGTTCCATTAGTGGTTTGGAGAAAGCTGTATTTTGTTTTAGGTAAGGACACTTTTTCTGGGCATACATGCACTTTACAGTAGTTAGTTCCCTGCATTTTAGGAAAGATATTTGCACATTGCAAGCTTAAACTTACAAATAAGAAATCTTATCTATTTATAAATTGTTTATTGAACATTTTAATGATTTGTGTGACTGTCTTCCAGACACTTGGGCAGCTACCCAGTTTGTGGATACATGTTGTAAGATAAAGAGACAATGTTAGCCACAAATGTAACTGATTCTTATGCAGTTAGAAAAAAGTGTGCATGTATTTGTAAATGTATTTGTGCATTTTGTGTGTGTGAATAAGAATGCTGCTTTTAGTGCAAATGCATTCATGGTGTTTTCTCCTTTGTTTTCTCCAGGATGTTTGGGAAAATGAGTCTTTTGGGATCTGAACACAATTTAAAACTTCTGTGAGAAACCAGGGATAAGATTGTGTAGGAGAGTTGCTTTGGGTTTATCGGTGTTTCTCTGGGGCTTGTAGGTTTATATAGTTTTACTGTAAATATAGTATTTGTGTGTGGTACTAGTGATCGTTTTACAGTAACTATAGTCTATAATATACAAAATTGTTACATTGCTTAATTTCCTTTTGGAAAGCATGGAAACACAGCTGGCATGTTATGAGCAAAGCGTGGCTCATCAGCAGTAGGGTATAAAGGGCTGCCAGTACCTAATTAGAGGGTTGCTGCTGGTCACAAGTGCCTAATATATCTGCCATGTTAAGCTCTGTAAATTAAATGTTTGGTAAGTAAAGTTAAAAAAAAGTCACTCTCCTGCCTCTGCCTGCAATAACTCTAGCTGAGCTGCTCAATGATTATTCATCACGCCTCTACAAGCTACAACAGTAGACTACTCCCATAACCAATTTCCCTCTTAAATTATAGTAATACCAGCAGCTACATTTGCCAGCACTCAACTGCTACTTTACGGCTTGCATATCCTAATCCACATTGACAGTTTTTTTTAACGATAAATAAATAAATAACTGTGTTGTCAGCTGTTTATTTGTAATTATAGTTATTTTAATGACCCTGTTTTAAGCTTCCTACTACTCTAACTACTGTAGATCAGTATCTTTTAAAAAAAACACCATTTGATCTGGGACTTGATCACTCCATGCTGCATTATGCGTTGACATTGGATATTTCAAATACAGCCTATTTAAAAATACATACACCCTTTTTTCGTAGCATTAACATTAACACTGGACTTGTGCTTTAATGCTTGTTTAGGTTGAACAGGTTTTTTTTCACTGTCATTCTTGTTGAAGTCTAGCAAGGTTGCCTGGTCCATTAATACTATATAAATATCATAATGTTGACAGTTCTGTAACCTCCAAATAAAGAGGATAAAAGGTTTTTTTGTTTGTTTGTTTTTAATTAAGGATTGAAATGTTTACAAAAAAGCCCAAAGGGAGAAAGTACTAGGCTCTGTTTTCTTTTATCCATTCATGCGGTAATTTGATGTTCTGAACAGGAAAACAGTTTAAGTTGCTTGTCACATGAAACAGACATTTGACAGAGTATGTGCGTCACTCCTGCTATTTATGGCATTTCAGACTGCAATCACTCTTACATTTCAGTTTATAAAGACAGAAAGCTGAAAATCATCAATTTTTTTTTTCAAGAAGCAGCTGGAATACACAAATGAGCAATATAAAATCAATAGCACAGACAGTGGAAGTGATGCCTGTGCTCTTGGATATGTGGGGTTTGATTTTGTAAGCCTTTAGTTGTAGTCTATAGTAAAAAAAAATCTTTAGCATTACTGGTTATGCATTGCTTGAATATATAACATTTGGCAGTCTGATTTGTTCCAATTTATTCCTTCAATATTCTTTATATTATTTGTTTAACTAATATAATATGTTAACAGAGGTATATAGATAGATAATTGTTTCTGTATACCTCTGCATATGTGATTATATTCTGCTTCAGCAATCCTGTGTGTAGAATTATAAACTTGAAGAACAAAAACTACTAGTATTTTACAAATCTATAAATAAATAAAAAACAAAACAAAACAAAAAGATCAAAAACAGTGTCTAAGTCAGCCGCATATTTTCCGACTTGCCTGCGCTCCTGTGCCTTTCAGGCCCAAGCCTCAGTATTTGTTTTCATATTTAAAGAGCCTCAGTAATGTCCTTAAACAGCTGGAAATTTCTAGCAAATGTTAAAAAAAAGGCACATGTTGGGGCTATTTTAAGCCCCAGATTAAAGCACAAATGACTGTTTACAACAGCAGGACGGGATCGCTGTGTTCTTGTTAGTGAAGTAACATCACACACTGCGTGGCTTACTGTGTACTTGGGCAACAATGGCGGTTTTTTTTTTTAAATTAATTAATTAATTAGTAAAACACAATTCGAAAATCACACATTTACTTGAGTAAAACTTTGAATGTTTACCTTTTATTTAAAATTTTGTATTTTTACAATTCATTTTACAATCAAGTAAATAATTTGAACATCTATCAGCGACACAGTTACTCAAAATTACTCAATTTTACAGAACAATCTATTTGCTGTCCTGGATCTTTCGATCACAGAATTAGATCGTTCAGCTTTATGTAAATTTGAGATTTACAGTTAACTTTAATGATGAAATGATTACAATTACACATGAAGAATCACACCTATTTTTTGTTTCATGAAAATGTCCCAATCATTCATTCCTCTCAGACTCACGCATCCCACACGTATCATCGACAAGCACTGACACATCTCGAGCTTGGCATGATTGCTCTCCTCAGACTCAACATAGATAAATGCAAGGTTCAATAAGGGATTATAAATATAAATAATGTCCATCTTTTTGCTCTGCAGTAGAAATAATAATTTAATAGAGGCACGAGAAGAGCAGCAGACACTCACATTGCTGCCCTAATGTTTAAAAGGTCTAAGACTTTGGCATAACAGTGCTACAATCTTGCAGACACAGACGTAGATGCAGACACACATACACAGTCCACCTACACCATCTTTGTTCACAGTGAATGTGGCCATCAGTCATGAACTGAAGCTTGAGTGGGATGAGACCTACTGTCTTTGTGTGGGCAAACTCTGCTCTGAACTATTCTCAACGAAACACGAGAGAGGAGTTAGGAGGCGAGAAAGGAGAGAAAAGGTTGAAGAGGAGTAGTAACACACTCAGTTTTTCCACTGGATGTCTTGAAGACACTTTGTTCTTCTCCTTTAATGTGAAGTGCACAGGACTGACTGCTCTCCCGAAAGAGTTTGATTCTTAGCAGATATAATCTAAACCATCTTGTCACAGCTAAGACGGCTGCATCATAGTTTTACTTATTCATATTTAAATACTGTGTAGCACTGATCTTTGACCAGTCACTTTATAGATATCCATACAGATAGGTGTGTCCTAAGGACATGTTTATTCAGGAAGTTAGTAGAACTATTAGTTCAGTTATTAGTTCAGTTTCTTATAGCTTTTAAAATTTTAAAAAAGCACTCCTAATTATGTTTACAACAAATGCATCCTGCAGACACAGACACACAAACGCGCGCACACACACATATAAAAACATAAACATGCTTACTTGATGAAGTGAACTACATCTAATGACTTATCTATCCTGTTAAAAATTTGCAATATGTTTTGATCTGTGTTCCATCTTTTCTTTACGTTTCATAAAGTTTTCTGATTCTCCCGACCGCTTTTTTCAAAAGGACAAAGCATAAGTATAAATAATGGAGTTCAGCAAAAGACAGCGTAAAGTGATTTACGGTGGTGTAATAAAGCCACAGGTAATGGGGCTTTCTATTTTTACAATAGTTCTCATCGTGTGACTGCTGCAAACGTGCAAATCCTCATTTCACAATAGTGGACATGCTTATCTGTCATCAGAAGAGAGCTCCATAAACACTAAGTAGATGGAAAGAATCCGAGGGCAAGAATCATCAAGCCGTTAACTCAGCAGCTGTTAGGCAGCTTGTTTCTGTAAGGGATGCAGGCTGCCCAGTGCCATGGGCTTTCTGATTACCCTTTTCACTCGCCGGTGCTTTCCAACATCAGACCCGGGTCCTGGCACACATGTGACCTATTGAACAGTGACTGGAAAGCTTTGCAAGTGGCACTGTCAACACCAGGACATAAATAAAGCTAAAGATAGGGTTATGTCGCTTCAGCCGAGGTTTCTGGTCAGCCAAATGCTTTTTATAGACACACTCAGATTTATAAAAGGCTAACAGGGACTATTTTTGACCTAGCGGACTTGGGAGGTGGGGTACGGGGTGGAATCTTGGAAACTTGTGATGCTCCTGGGTGCAAGAGTGACCCCTCTGACTTGAATGTGTCAGTGGTTGTTGGTTGTGGGAGTTGCAGCAGATAGCAGATGTGGCAGGGGTGAAACTGGCTCAGGGCCTGTATTGTTTTTGGAGACAATCCAGAGAAACTGACAGAGGGATGATCACATGGGTCTATCCCAGTCAGACCAGTTGTTGTAGCTGGCTGGAAAATATATTAAAGTTTGGATTCACCTGTATTCAAATTCATTGCCTGATACTGCACATTTGACTTTGTTCATCATTAATTCACAATAGATACAAGCTGTTAGGAAAGATGGCCCTCCTGTTAATTCAGTTTGTCTGAGTCTGTGTCCAGTTTTAGCAATGACCCCCTTTTTCTGCCACATTTCAATATTTTAACATTGTCTACAAAGTCACAAAAACTCACACTATGAATGGTAACATTCAGTGGTCAGTGGTCACTATCAAAGGTATTAAGGACAAATCACAGTATCAACTTACATCAGAAATGCATCCACCATCTTGGTCTTTCAAGGTAACAAAACAGGAATTTATTATCAAACAACAAAAATACATATTCTAGTGGAAAAATAATGCTTTACATTGAATTGTAATCAGTTAATCAAAAGATCATCTTAATTTACGGGGTTATCTTTGTTTTCAATCTGATGATAAGGAGATAAAAGGCGTCCCAGGCCAAAATGGGCGTCCTCCTGTGTGTGTCCAAGAGATTAACAGGTGACAGGATATGAAGCTGGTTTTGGAGATACTGGAAAAGGTTTTTAATCTAAAACACAAATTTAATTTAAAACACAAAGTATTTTACAATGTAGCTCAGCTGCCATCGGAAGCGACCTCAGATTCAATCTCCGAGGACACTTTCGGCTTGTTGAGAGTTTGCTGATCAAACCAGCAACCAACCCTGGGATTAGTGAACTTCAGATAACACTTTACCAGCTGAGCCACAGCTACCCATCAGGAGCACACTTGATGATGTCTGACAATCAATTATTTGAATTCTGGGTCCTCTTTTTAAAATTTTGTATCTCTATCAGAGCCTCAAAGCCACCCCAGATAGTACCACATGTTTGATTTGGCAGATTTTTACACCGGATGCCTTTCCTGACACAAACCCCAAAGGATGTGTTCCTACTGGAACTGAACTGAGAAGCTTTTGCTTGTTAGGTGAATGTATAAACCACAATCTATCCTGTAAAACCACTGGAAAATGGCACGGTCCATTTGTAATTCTACCTCATAAACCAAAAAGCTCTCTAGATAATTTTTTACTCATGTTTATTAAATTTTGTGGCAACTTATAACAACTCTTTGACTAAAACATCTCTGAATGTAAATCTCTGATCCTTAAGTGTACTGGTTTTATATATGTACTCGGCCAGCCAAATGTCCCTGACATTGATTTTAAACAGTGGTGTATGAAATTAATAAGGGCTGACCAAGCTCTGATGCAGCTGTGACTGTATGTTGCTATAGACACTCAGCAAACACTGGGTCTTAGACTGATGAAAGGGGCTCCTAAGGGTTACTGAGTGAAGTCAGTTCCCTGAAGAGCATGTAGGTGTCTGTTTCCCACTCAGAATTTGTCATGGCTCCACCCTGGGTAACCCCACACTGTCAAGATCAGATGTCAGACTGGGGTCAGAGTGTGACTGTTACTCAGTTAAACCGTGACCCTCCATCTCACATGGTGAAAATGCATTCCTGAGTCAACATACAGTAGGTATACCGATTAACCAAGTTATGAGGAACCTAAATGATATTATCTGAAGATGGCATACAAGTTGACAGCCAAGTATTGAATTACTTGACCTCTCCCCCTGGCAGCTAAGCTCTGTTTTCTTTAGCGGACCACCAACAGTGTGACCAGGAGAGCAAACCTCATCTCTTCTCCTGCTGTGATTTATAACGCACTCATTTAACCAAGGCCAGTGCCCGACAACCTCAATGTTTTTGGTGCGTATCCACAACCCATTAAACACGTATATTGTTTGGCAAGTTGTTATAGCTGTGACCCTGAACCGGAATAGGTGTAGGCCAAATATTAGTATCTGGGAAAGACAGGTGCTTTGTGCAGCTGGTTTGGATGGAATAACCTGGAAATCACTGAGTGTCCCCACAAAATAATCCCAGATAACACACAGCTAAATAAAGCCAAACACAGAAACACTCACGTGTCACCAGGAGGTGAAGGGGGGGAGGGGGGGTCATGA
>VUQK01000856.1:46061-60501 GCA_015106715.1 Bujurquina vittata | reverse complement strand
TTCTCTGCCCGCCGATGGCCCGACTGCACCATTCCATGGCCTCCAGTCTCTAAAATAGTCCATCGTCGATTCACAAAATTACTCTACCAAGCCAAGCCAACTTTATTTATAAAGCACTTTAAAAACAGCAGGTGCTGACCAAAGTGCTTACCATTAAAAAAAAAAAAAAAACACAATAAAATAAAACAGCGTTAAAGGAAAAAACATTAAACATAATTAAAATTGACAAGAAAGACATGAGTAAAAGTCAATAAAAGTCAGTAAAAAAGTCAACTCCCAGACTGTTGCCAATGAAAAAAGGTGGGTTTTAAGAAGTGACTTAAAACTGACGATATTAGACAGGAGCAAGCTGTGAGTGCGGCACAGCAGGTGTAGAAAGCAGCCAAAGCTGCCGGAGATAAATTCAGCAAGAATCGGAAGCATTGTTCCAAAAAAAGGAAACCGTACGCAGTAAACTGCAGAAAACTATGATGGACTTGGCCTATTTTCATCTATGCTGGCCCGTATATTTGTGCGTAATCTGGCTATTGGTGGACGACTTTTGTGCAACAAATCTCGCTGTGGGCTGTCTCATAAAAATCCCTAGAAGTCGCTAAAGGACGAATAGAGAACCGGGTGTGTGTGCGCTGTCTGTGTCGGGCAATGCCACAGCATATGAAGGGACCTAGAATGAGCCCTGTATGTACCCAAAACACAGCGACAGCAAAATTTTCAGGTTTCTGGTGTTGCGTCAAAAAGGGATTTCCTTTTTTTTTTTTAAATTTAAATGTATTTTCTTTGATTATATATCAGTAAATATACTGTTGCACAGGATTTGTATATTTGTTACAAATGAATAATATACTTTATTGTGAATGAGTTGAATAAAATTCGACTTAGCTGATGCTTTTGTTTCGCTCTACATATGCTTTATCATGTGCCTTATAACCCGGTGCGCCTTATATATGAAAATAGACCCATTTATTGATTTTTCACCTTATAATGTGGTGCCCCTTATAATCCGCAAAATATGGTACACATCATTCCAGAAAAACAAACAAAACAACCCCAAGAACCCAGTGTAACGACTAACTTTAGAAATATGTATTAAAAGAGAACTACCGCAACAAACTGTTAATGTGAAAAATAATTTGTTAAAACAGAAAACAAAAAAACAAACAAAAAAACCCAAAAAAGCAGAACCTACCAGATATGGAGCCTTGTCAGCAGCAGGCACCTTCCTCCAGATTTTCATGATCTGCTTGCAGCGACTAGCCCAGTCTGTGACAAGAGAAGTATTTAACACTTCATAACAGTGACCATAAACTTACTTATGACTTTGTACATGTGTTTCTAATACATTTTATGTTCTTTCTTCTACACTAACCTGGGTAGTCCTGTCTGAGAGTTGGGAAGTTTGTATTGGCATAAAGAACAGGGGAAATGGTTGAGAGCTCTCCAAGCTCCTCATCTTTTTCCCAACGCTGCAGACTACGCTGGTTATAGGACAGACCATCACCCTCTGCCTCTGTGGGGGTTGGCGGGGAGGAAGGAGTTGCTGGGGTAGAGGGAGTTGCCCAAGGGCTCTCCTCACCCCCATCTGGACTGAACAACGCGCCTCTGTCACTGTACACAATATAATATGGTATAGTGGGTTTTTTGTTAAATAAAAGGCCATATGTGACAATAAATGAATAAAACATAAGGAATTAAGCTTTCTTGACTGAGAATAAAATGGACTAATGAGCCTACCGCATGTCGAAGAACGGTGACTGAGAAATTCCAGGAAAGGCATCCATCATTCCAGCTGAGGGCAGGGACCCTGCAATTCCAGCACATGAATTCCAAGCCAACAGTATTTCAAGACCCATACAACAATGCCAGCCCGGCGAGTGATATGGAAAGTCAGTAATCTAGCGACAAAATTACCAGGTTGGCAAAACTGAGCTCCTGGGAATTTATGGTTAATAGGAAGCTTGGAATTGTCATTGGTGCACCCCTTTTCAAGTTCTTCCCCCTTGCTTTAATGCTGGTTGCCATTTTGCTTTCATTCAAATGTAAACATTGTTGTCACAAGATCACCTGTGCACACTGTGAACCAGACTGGCCGTCCCTGGGGGTAGGCTGCAAATTGCCTTGAAATAATACTATGGTGCAACGATCTAGCGAGATCAAACAAATCAGGCTGGTATCAGTGATGGGGTGGAGGGCGCAGGGTTCACGCCCACTTGGTAATTGCAGTGATAAAGAGTTCCAATTGTGGACTGGTGAAATTCTCAGCTCAGCGCAAGATGACCTCAGCATGGCACAGCACTGGGCGATCAACCTCTGGCTAGAACCCTGGGTTTCATTATATGTACATTTGCAGGAACCCCTTGCACTCACCTGAGGGGAGAGCTCTCGGCGGCAGAGCACTGTGACTGTGTTCTCCCTTATTACCCTCCAAGATGGGCTTCATGCCTCCCAAGGAGGAGCCATCTGGCACTCCTAGAACCTTCCTGAAGAACTGCTCAGAGTCCTGACTCTCCACCCCTTGTGGAAGACCTATCACACAAAAACAGAAGCATGAAATGGAACAAATTAAATTATAATAATTCTTACTTTAGGTAAGTCTTGTATATTATAGTGGCTTGCAAAAGTATTCATACCCCTTGAACTTTTGCATATTTTGTCACATTACAACCACAAACATAAATATATGTCACTGGAATATAATGTGAAAGACCAACACAAAGTGGTATACAATTATGAAGTGGAAAGAAAACTATACATGATTCTTATTCATGATTCATTTTTTACAAATAAAAAACTGAAAAGTGCAGTGTGCAAAAGTATTTAGCCCCTCTGAGTCAACATTTTGTGGAACCACCTTTTGCTGCAGCTACAGCTGCAAGTCTTTTAGGGTATGTCTCCACCAGCTTTTCACAGTGACTGAAATTTTTTGCCAATTCTTCTTTGCAAAACAGCTCAAGTTCAGTCAGATTAGATGGAGAGCGTTTGTAAACAGCAGTTTTCAGATCTTGCCACAAATTCTCGATTGGGTTTAGGTCTGGACTTCGACTGGGCCATTCTAACACATGAATACGTTTTCTTTTAAACCATTCCATTGAAGCCCTGGCTTTATGTTTAGGGTCGTTGTCCTGCTGGAAGGTGAACCTCTGCCCCAGTCTCAAGTGTTTTACAGACTCCAACAGGTTTTCTTCCAAGACTGCCCTGTATTTGGCTCCATCCATCTTCCCATCAACTCTGACGAACTTCCCTGTCCCTTCTGAAGAGAAGCAGCCCCAGAGCATGATGCTGCCACCACCATATTGGTGGTGGCATAGTGGGGATGGTGTGTTCAGAGTTATGTGCAGTGTTAAGTGTCCGCCACACATAGCGTTTTGCATTTGGACCTAAAAGTTATAAAATTTGGTCGCATCTGACCAAAGCACCTTGTTCCACATGTTTGCCGTGTCCCCAACATGGCTTCTGGCAAACTGCAAATGGGGCTTTTTATGGTTTTCTTTTAACAATAGCTTTCTTCTTGCCACTCTTCCATAAAGACCACATTTGTGCAGTGCACAACTAATAGTTGTCCTGTGGACAGATTCCCCCACCTGACCTGTGGATCTCTGCATTTCGTCCAGAGTCACCATGGGCCTCTTGGCTGCACCTCTGATCAGTGCTCTCCTTGTTTGGCCTGTAAGTTTAGGTGGACAGCCTTATCTTGGTAGGTTTACAGTTGTGCCATACTCTTTCCATTTCCAAATAATGATTGAACAGTGCTCTGTCAGATGTTCAAAGCTTGAGAAATCTTTTTATAGCCCAAGCCAGCTTTACACTTCTCCACAACCTTATTCCTGACCTGTCTGGTGTGTTCTTTGGACTTCATGATGCTGTTTACTCCCCAATATTCTCTTAACCAAGCTTTGAGGCTGTCACAGAGCAGCTGTATTTGTACTGTGATTAGATTACACACAGGTGAACTCTTTTTAGTCAGTAGCAGTCATCAGGCAGCTTCTGAATGCAATTGGTTGCACTCAGAGAAAAGGGGGCTGAATACTTTCACACTGCACTTTTCAGTTTATTTGTAAAAAGATGTTTTGAATCATATATAATTTTCTTTCCACTTCACAATTGTATACCACTTTATGTTGGCATTTCACATTAAGTTCCAGTGAAATTTATTTATGTTTGTGGTTATAATGTGACAAAATATGGAAAGGATCAAGGGGTATGAATACTTTTGCAAACCACTGTATATAGCAAGGCACCCTCTCAGGAAATTACCTTCACTTTTTTCTGCATCAGAATCATGAGGATCAGTTGACACCTGGTTCGTCTGCGATGAGGATGGTGTAGGAATTCCTAAAAGGTATAAAATTTTAAAACAACCTGGAATTGCAAGTAAAAAAAAAAAAAAAGGAATATTAATTTAAGTCCCCTTATAGACACTTACCTGCACCATCTCCCTGAGCCTGGGGGGCCTCACCCCCCTCTTGCTTGAGAGGATAATTAACGTCCACTACACGATCCCTAACATCAGCTGGTGAAAGAAGCACTAAAATCACCGTTTTCCACAAACAATATCCCAAATAATTCAATAGCGATTATCACATATAATATATCAAGTTAGTGTTCTTACTCTCTGGGGTAACAGTTTTGACTGCCGTTGGTGCTGGTAAAGAAGGTCTGATGGGGCCTGCACCTGGCCTCTGCCCTGGAGGTATCATCACAGCCTTCTTACTCAAGTCTATCAGTGTCTTGCCAAAGAATGCCTCCTGCAGGGAATTAGACATGTTTACAATATATACAACAAATACATGGATTTCTTTCTTTCATTTTTTTAAAGACATGGGGCATAGAGAGACAAGAAACCTGGAGATAAGCTGGAAACATGTCCTCAAGTTTGCTCCTCTTCCGACCCCGACGTTTCTTGGCCTGCTCCTCTCCCTCCACTGGTTTAGGATCCATAATGTTGTCAGTGTCAGGGTGGGGTCCTAAAAATATAATCATAAAATTCGGATTCCAAAGTTTACAATATTTGCAAAAATTCAGTGGTATCAGACTTTTACTGGTTAAGCAGAGATAGATATTCCAGAGGACAGCTGAAAAATGTGCGATATTACAAGTTGCTTCAGCATCACGTAAGATTAAGTAGCACTGTGGCAAAAAATTTAGCCATGATTACATTTTCTGCAAATAACCCTGATTTTTTTGCATGATTCCACTACTTTAGCACCTCCACTCTTTACACACTGTGAATTTAATTAAATAAAGGAGGTTCGATATCAGTGGTTGATATCAACTTGAATGCAGCCTTAGGGATCAGTAAGCAAGAGACCATGTTCCACTGTTCCATAGCTAGCTTTCTGAAGTGACATAGCATTGAAAACCAATATTTACTCACTACCACTCACCTAAAAACAACTTAAATTCCAATCATTAAAAAATAAAACATAAAGTGTATAAAATATGCAGCAACAGAGAAACACATGACAAACCTAAATTCAACAATCTGCTGTCATAACAAACCTTCTTCGATAGTTCGCTCAATTGGCTGTCCATCCAACATAGTCTCTCCAGCCAACTGGGCAAAAAATTCTTTCTTCATCCTTGTGTGACACTTCCTCTGTCGCACCATGAATCCTCCAATTCCTAGCATAATTTATAGAGAACATATTTTTTATTATTTTGGATATGATAATACAGCTATATAGACAGTTTACATGTTGTTACGAAGCATTCAAGCTAACTTACCAGGCCTGTAAGGTTTTCGCTTTCGTTTTTTGCTGTCATCCGTCTCCTCTGCTCCCCCTTTGAGACCCTCACAGTCAGCCATGCCATCAACGCCTCCCTCTGCACCTGCATCCCTGTCAGGGCTACCAGGTTGCTCCATCTTGGAGTCACACTCCATGGGTTCCCCACAGCCTGGTTATAGAGCGCAACATTAAAAAGGCACAAAATACCCCTGAAACGTGTTCAGAGACTGAGTGAGCGGAAATTGCACTAACCTTTTCCCTCGTCCACTTCTCCATCAACCTCTCTCAGATCCATTCCATCAGGACCTCCTTCAGAGCACATCGTGCCGAGACGGGAGCGACGTTGCCGTCTCTTGTGCAGGGGAGACATGGAGATGCTACGAAGCAGGGACATGCCTGACTCCGTAAGCCAAACACCCTCCAATCGGTAGAACTGGGGCTCTATAAAGTGACGTTCACAAGTTTTAGTGAAAATAAAGACTACAGACTCACAGAATGCAGCTGCAATAAATGAACACATAGGCACAGCTAATTCCACTTACCTGGTTCTTTTATCTTTATTGAAGCCATAATGGCTGACTCTACTACTGTGACCAAAGGGCAAAAAGTAGAGAGAGAAAGAAAAAGAAAACTGTGTCATCAGTTAAAATAAATAAATAAATAAAAATAAACATGCAAAATAACAACAACAAAAGAAAATCCTCATACTTCTGAAACCAAATTTTTTATTTATTATTTTAAAAATACTGTCAATCTGAGACTTACCCACAGGCTTTGGAACATATGGGGTGCAGGATGTGCAGGCAAAGCCCTCATCAGAAGCCTGTTCCACCTCATCCTCTGTGTACAGACTCTCACAGACAGCATGGACCCATCTGCATAGGCACACATAAAAACCTAGCTATGCACACTTTTCAACAAATCAAAGATGATATGGAATAATTTATGATATGAAAAATACATAAGTAATCCTTTCCCTGCTTTCATTTTCTGTTTATGCTGCATGTTTGTGTAGTTGCAATAATCAGCACCCACCGATCGCAGTACTGACACTGCAGCAACAGCTCCTCCTCCATGAAGTTCTCCCGGCATACCGGACAGGTGACGAGGCTGGCACAAGGCCCGCAGTGTGTGTAGTTGTTTTGCCATTCGCAGTGGAAGCCTGGTGAGTTGGAACCACACTGCACACAGCACACACACCTGGACAGACATACAGATGTAGTGAAGCGCTTCATAACCTTTATCGCGATAATATGCAAGATTAAAAAAATATACTAACAATAAAAATGTGATTGGTGTAACAAATTTTCTGTTGCTACAGAAGGATGGGCCTCTGAATTGCAAATGAAGGCTGAGCCACCAGTGTTTTACATAATATGCAAATATGAATGTAATCATTTCCATTTGACCCAATTCAAAGCTACACGGCTGAACAAAGCTTTGTTTCTTTTCTTTTCCCTCTTACCATTTGCACTTCCAACCACCCTTGGGTACAGTGTGCAGGGGTGGGTCCAAGCAGTAGGTGTGATAGCTGACATCACAGTCATCACACAGCAGCAGACGAGAGGGGTCTGAAGCCTTTCCACACACCTCACACACAATACATTCCAAACAACGCCAGCCCTTACGGAGCATCGTCTTGGTGATCTGCACAAGAAATCGGATTTAATCTATCTGGATTTTCAAAAGATGGTCATGAAAACATAATCAAAGCTCAATATTGTTCTTACTTTGCTGTTAACACAATAAGGATGGTAACACTGGGCACACTGAGCACAAGCCAGCAACTGCCCTTCCACACCCTTTCCAAAACTTCCACATACGACACACATGTCCTAAAAAAAAAAAAAAAAATAGAAGAGAGAAAACAAAAGAACTTTAGGAACAAAAACGTGCATTTGCATTCATATGCAAGTGGCAATTGCAGCTCTCAGTACAGCAAATGCACACAGGGTGCATGAGTATGTCAAACGAGCTTTACCTGTAGCAGGACAAATTTATCGGTGTTTGAGAAAAGAACAACTGTGTTCTGCATGGTGTCATCTTCTTCGTCATCTTCCTCCTTACTCAGTCCAGTGTCCGAGGTCATGCTTAGCTGTGGCAGTGTAAAATATATGCAAAAATGACAATTTTTGAAAATCCTAAGAACTAAATATTACCACATTAAAGTTAAACATTAAAAAAGGAAAAAAAAATGTTTAGAAGTCAAATGCTCACCAAGAAGGCATCGATGCAGGAGGCCATAGCTTTAAGGCGTGACCTCCCACCACGCCCTCTCCCGCCGCCGCCGCCACCACCACCACCACCACCACCACCACCACGAGGTCTACGCTTCCCAGGGAAACTACTGCTCCGTCCCTGCAATTCAAGGAAAAAACCCTTTCAATGCAATGTTATAACAATGGCATTTTAAAAAACAAGACTTAAACTAGTACGAGCTTTCAAAAAATATAAATCAACTAGTACACTGCAACCTGACCTGTTTGACCCTTGAGCGGCCTGGGGAACCTCTGCGTTTGGCCTTTTCTCTGTCACTTCTGAGAGGTTCAAAGGGAAGAGAGTCATCGGTCTCAGTGAGCAAGTTATCAGTGTGCGAGCGGCTGGAAGGTACAAGGCCAAACTCCATGGAGAGCTGAGGGTCGGGTTCTCCTGGAGAACCCAGAAAGCCACTGCTGCTCTCATCACCATGGCTCATATTGGACATTTCATCCAGTAGCAATTCTGGCTTAACCTCTTGCAGTCTTCTCTTGATGTCTACATTGTGTCCTTCTCCTTTCATTTGCTCATCATCATCTTCCTCCTCCTCATCCTCTTCCTCTGAGTGAGGTAATAACCTCCCCTCTATATCAGCAGCAGAGAGGGACTCTTGTGTGTCTACTGATAAAGAAAGAGTAGGAGACTGGAGGTCCTGACATGGACTTTGTTCCTGCTTTTCATCCATAGACACAGGCTCTGTTTTGACCATACAAAGGGAGGAAGCTGGTAGCTTCTGTGGATCGTTATAGAATGGTTCTGCAATACAGATGTCACCAGATGCACTCTTCAATAACTCTTGTGACAGTTCTTGTTTAACTGAGGGAGCAGCCTCTTGCTTCTCTTTGACCACCTCCATAGTTTCTGGGCCTTCCTTCAATATTCGTGTTGGTTCTACTTTACAGTTGTTGTTAGATTGTGTCTCTGCTGTGGGACCCTGGGAAGGGGTGGCTGGGGTCATCTGATGCAGTGCCTCTTTTGCTCCCTCTTCAGCACCAGGTATACAAGAGGCCCCCTGTTCTGTTGTTGAATGATCTATTTGAGATGAACAAATGTGCAATTATCAGCAGTCATTTTTATATCCATCATTAAATACGAAGCAAATTAGAAAAATAAGGTTCTGCTTTGTGTTTATTTTCAAATATAATACGTCTATAGTGTGATTCGAGTTTACCTGTAGACTTGAGCAGATCAGCTGGTGTCTCAGAACCAAAAGTTTCTGTTGCTAAGTGTGGCTGTCCCGTCACTGTTCTCTCCACAATGTTTGTTGTCTGAACAGCTGTAGACTTCACCCCTAAAATGAGAAGTATTTCACTTATATAGAAAACATCACTGGCATAAAAAGGTCCTTGCATTCACAAGACAGGAATGTCTTTTTAAGTTTGGTCTAATGTAAAGTCCACTAAAGACTTACCCAAGTCCATGGGTGTCTCTTTTTCAGCCTTATCTTCAGCCTGTCCTGTCTCTAATGTGCCTTTCTGTCCTGGTGTCACTTCTGATAAGTCTGTCTGCTTTTCTGTTATCGTCTCAGCATCCATTTGGACTGCCATCTCCACCAATTTCACGTTTCCTTCAGTCTCCTCAGAGGTCTTTATCGTCTGCGTCTCTGTTGTGTATGGTTCAGCAACAGGGTGCTGCTGATCCTCCTTACAAGGCAGGCAAAGGATCTCAGCTTTTGGAAGCTCCCCTGCTGAACTACACTCGCTGTGCACCCATCTAAGACAAAAGATTAAAAAAATTGTTTTGTTTTTTTTAAAAGTAATGATTTAAGACATGATACCATATGTCATAGCAACCTCTATTATATTTTAAACTAACCTGTGGCACATGCTGCAACACTGCAGAGAAACAGATGGGTTGGCAGCTTTGCTGCACACGCAACATACAGAACTGCGGTGATGCTGGCATCCCTCACATACTGTGTAGTTATCAAACCACTGGGCTGAACCTGGCAGCACTAGTCCACGGACTCCACACGCCATACATACACGACATCTCTAATATAATAAAAAAATAATGAAAAAGTCAGACTGGAGGGAAAAAAACTTCTTCAAATGTCTTGGTTAAACAGAAACACTTTAAAGGTAAAATTAAGTTTTTAAAAAGTAAGTAAACTTGCTTAAATGTCCATGTTCAATATATGGGAATCTCTGTTAACAGTAGTGAAAACCAAATAACTTACTCTGCATTTCCATGGGTCAGAGGGAAGAGAATCCATGGCTGGCTGGAGACAGAAGGTGTGGTATCCCTTATCACAAGCATCACATACCAACATTTTGGAGTCTTCCCCTGGTTGTCTGAGAAATTAATAATCAAGTGGAAAAGTGAAATTAAACCTCAAGTAAAACAGCACACAGGTCTTAAAAATAAAAAATAAAAAATTGACTTACCTGCAAGTCTGGCACACTTTACACTCTGGACACTGCCATCCTGCCCTCTGGATGGGTGTGGCTCCAATCTCCAGACAGGCTGCATGATAGTGTAGACCACAACCCGTGCAGAACAGCAAATCTGTGAGCTCACCTGCTGAGTCACATACTGCACACCAAGACTCTTCACCAGCTATTTAAAAAGAAAAGAAAAAAAATTTGTTTAATAAAAATTATCATGAGAGTCAACAAGGCAAAGTGCTAGCAATCAACTTGTGCTTTTTTTTTTAGACAAAGTACATTTTCAAATTTTAGAAAAGGTTTCAGTTTTTCAAAATGGACAAGTTACCAAAGATTTATTTTTGTCTGCTTTTACGTTATGAAGATAGCTGACAGTTTGTAACAAAGATTTTCAAAGCCTTGTTAAACTGACAGTCCACATTTGATGAGCCAGGTATGATTGGGGCACCATTGATACTAGATATTAATTCCAAAAATATTCTGCCTTTCTACTTCTGTGCCGTTTAATTGGCATCTGGAGATCACATCATTATGTGTGTACAGTTCCAGTTTTAAACAGTGCCCATGTTCCAGGTAACAATGACATCATAATTTTGAGAAAGGATTCTGTTTCACTTACCCAACTCCTCTGCTTTGCCTATGTGCTCCAGACAGAGGAGGACCAACTGCTTCATGGACTGGAAGGATCCACTGGCTGCTGAGCAGGGGAAGTGGTAGAACCGCGAGCAGCCCTCAGCATGGCATCGAATGGTTGCGCCCAGCCTTTTGCAGTACGCACAAATCTGAAGCAAACCAAGAGTAGCATTTTTTTTAACCTCTACATCTTCATCTAATTCAAGTTAATGAAAACTACACTTACCCGCTGTGTCCCTGAGATAACAGCTTTATCCACATTCTCCAGCTCCTCATCTTCTGTCTGCTTTACTCCCTCTGACCACACCGCACACCAGTAGTGAACCCAACATCCCCCTGTTTATTAAAAAAACCCAACATAAGTAAAATATCGAACCAAACCTCAGTTCTATATATTTGTGCTATGCATCCTGTGAATGGAGCCTATGATGTGTAATGTAATTGTAACACCAATTAAATATAGTATTTAAAAAAAAAACTATTTGTTTTGACTTTAACCTGAGTCACCAAGGAGTGCTGTCAGACAAGGCGAATCAGAGAATCCAATGGAAGACAGGTCATCATTTCCAGGCTGTGGCAGTGATGAAGCGGATGGCTTGAGGGTTGGCCGCTCAGAAAATGGTCCGAAGTGCCTCAGTTCCCGCTGTCCATGCAGGCTCCGGTCCACACAGTTACAAAGAGCACACGCTCGAATGCTCTCTCTGTACAAAAGAAGAAAATGATTGAAACCATGAAAATTGATTTGTGGAAATGCTAACAATGAAGATCATCTTTGGATAAAGCAAGGAGCACAGCAGGTTGTATTATCTAATAAAGAGCTTACAGAGATGTGTTAGAAGAAGCTGCATTAGCACCCGACTCAGCAGCAGGAATGACCTTAGAGTCCCTATCAGAGGAGACAAGCTGCTTTGCAGTGGTATTGTCATCAGCTAGAAGAGAGGGAAAAAATGCTTAAAATGGGGGGAAAAAAACAAAAAAACTCAGCAATAATGCACAAAACACACAAATAGCAACTTTTGATTTCTCCCTTATTCACAATGGGTTGCTTCACATATTAGATTTGGCAAAGATTTTAACACTAGATGCTCTTCCTGACAAAACCCTATAGCATATGCATATCCTTCTGGGATCCAACTGGGGATCTTTTCACTTGTTATGTGAATGTGTAAACCACTACACAAATAATAATAATAATAATAATAATAATAATAATAATAATAATAATAATTATTATTATTATTATTATTATTATTATTATTAATAATAATAATAATAATTCAAATTGGTTGGACTGGCATCACCTTCAATTACACATTACTACTTGAGGTAAATTCAAAGATCTGCTTTTATTCTCAACTATGTGTATCTGTATTACAACGCAAAAGCACACTGTTACATTTATACACAAGCAGAAGAGTGTACAGAGAACAAAAAATACATTACCTGTGGGTTCAGAGTCATTCTCTTCGCAGTTTGATTTCTGCTCGTCCATCCCCCGTACTGATTTTGACCTCCCTGACAGAGATCTGCAATTTAAAAACATTGAGTAGCAGTTGTTTGTGAATGGTGATCATAAATGAAATAGTTATTCCACAAAAAAATCTTAAAGCCTGTTTTTTTTAATGCCAGTGTCATTTCCATCACAAAATAGAGGGAAAAATGAAACTGAAACCAAAATTAAAACTTTTTCTCTTTTCTCATATATAAAAACTAAACATATACATGGTCTCCAGTTTCCCACTTGCTGAGACAGAAGACACCAATGTTCATAATCCAACATATGAATCATAAAAAGCCATCTTCACCTGCCACAACATGCACACACTAGCTGATCTGTGTATCCAAAACCACTTTTAACATAAAAACCTACAACACAACTAAGCAATGATGTCTGCTGATTTTTAAAAAAGATAATTTCCTTGCATTTATATCAGTAACATTAGTACCAATACAATCGAGCTTTTTCGCAAACTCGTAAAAACAGCGCAAAGGTTATAAGAGCACGATCAAACCGAAAAGCGCTTTAACAACTCGAGTTATTTACCCAGCAATTCATAATCCAAATCGGTCAAGCTGCTTTGGCGGAAAAGCGCGAAATGTTACAACTAAAATGGTGTTTTGCTAAATAAAACAACCATAAATCGGGATACACAAAGAACATACAACTTCCGTGTGTTGAGCTTCCTGTTGCAGCGGGGCTCCTTTCGTGCAGAACCTCTTCGTTAGCATCATAGTTCCGCTGCGAGGTTCTCGCCATTAACCAAAATACTGTAAAACAAACAGCGAGGGCCTCACCATTTTTTGCACACACAGCTAATGAAGGCAGCATTTACATGAGTGTAACGTTTAAAGATATTAAGAGGCATTTTAAAAGAGATCGGCCGACTTCAATTCGCATGGTAGTTCGTGTGTTTTTGGTATATTACAGCTTCGCCAGTATTTATAAGTATGATCGCGAAAGCGAAAATGAAAACCGAGACAATCGACAAGCGATGCGATGCTGTTAAAGAAGTGCGACGATGGCTTTAAAGTACAAATCCAATGCAGAAGATCCTTTTTTCACGAGTTACAAAATCAAAATTGTGCCATCATACTTGAGGAAAAAGCCTTCCTGTGGCTCAACGCTGTCATACACATTTCGTAATGTTTCCTTTTTATTCTCACTGGGGCAGCTGGAAGCGGATCCCAGTCTCAGGGCGGCTGGGCTTTTCTAGTGGTTCATGCACAGAAAGCATCACTTGAACGTACATAATGAAGCACTAACATATAACAAAAGTACATGCATCATTGTCAAAATCACTCAGAGGTGTTTTGAATGTCTTTCCTATTAGTAGAACCAAAAAGAAAAAGAACTCCCAAACAATTTAAACTTAACACGATTTAAAGTACTATCACAATGCATGGTGCTGCATTATTACCAGATCGCACAAATGCTGCTACTAGCTGAAGAACGCAACTGGGTTACTGAACGAAATGAAACATTAACATTGCATGTCCGTATTAAACACACTCGACGGAACTAGAAACGCACTCTCCTCACGACAACAAACTAGACCTCCCAAATCTAACTGGCCTTGTATCACGGTTCATGTGGACACCGTATACACTTTGTCCCCAAAATACAGTAGGTAACGCGCAGAGCAAAAAGTACCGATACGACGGCTGAGTCTTATAACATCCTGGCTAGCGAAGTTGACATTAAAAGTGTTAATGTTACAAATTAACTTTCACGATAAAGGTGTTTGGTCTTCGTTTACATTGTTTACCAATAGAAACTACGATTTGTTACAGGGTCATTGTAAAAAAAAAAAAACAAAGAAACAAAAACTACTGATATTTTACAGCTGAATAATTGCAACGCTAAGCACTATTTCTAAATGTAAACATCGACTTCAAAGGGTTGGTTCTGTCCAGAAATTTTCCATGCCCATGTCACTGGCG
>VUQK01000854.1:23160-40065 GCA_015106715.1 Bujurquina vittata | reverse complement strand
AGGGGTGATGTTGTTAAAGACCTTTTAAGTGAGACAAAAAATAAGGATAAAAATTTAAAAACCTCTCATAAAAAAAAAAAAAACAAAGCAAAACAAAACAAAAAAACTAAATTAAAGAAACGAGTAGTAGCCCATGTGTTTACCTGGTGGGCTCCAGTGGAGGACAGGCAGGGGGCCAGGGTTCACTATGGGTTTCCAGTTTGTCTAAGATCTTACGGCGGAGATCTGGAACATTACGGCTAAACTCTAAAAATCAAAAAGACACACATTATACTAAAGATAATCATATACTGAAACAAATCCATATTTTCCATAAAAACAAATACAAACAAGCCCCCCCCCCAAAAAAAAGTAAGTGTACTCTTAGGTTTGTGAAAAAAAAGTACATAGTGCATAACATAACATGTTTTAGCAAACCAAAGCCAAAATAAATAGAAAAAGAGGAAGCTTCATCTGAACATATGAAAAGCATAGTGAAATAACACGACCACAAAGGTTTGTGTGCAGTAATACCTCTTAAAGGCAGTCCTTCTGAATCAGGCTTGGAGTAGGCATGGAAGAACTGGAAAAAGTGGGAGTAAAAAAAATCTTGAGTTAGGAAAGCAAACAAGAGGGGAGAGATCAGATCAGATGGACCTCAACTACAAGAGAAGCAAAGTCACATTATGTAATGTTTCATGGAGGGGCAGCCTTCCTCGACGCCTGCCCTGACCTCTTCCTGGTTGAAATGAGTTGCAGATGTTGAAGCACCATTGTGAGTTCAAAACAGAAGGAACTCTTTGTTTCATTGAATTTCAATGGATGAGCGAGAGCAGAGGCTTGAACACGTGCTGCTGACTAATCAAGTATATACACCGCACGTGTTTGAAGCAAGAGCATTTCTGCAATATAGCTGCTGATCGTGCAAAATTTAACTCTTGTGGCAGATTGAAGTGATATTGCTACTAACACAAGAACTCAATAAGTGTGTTGCAAAATGACTCCTCGATATTGAGACTACTAAAATAAAAAAGTCACAAAAACATTGTTTGTTCTTGCATAATTTATACACTGCATTAGAAAAAGCAGCCCCAGCTACAGAATATGCTAACAAAAAATAAATAAACAAAGGCATCAGTGGAAGAGCTGTGACAGAACAGCATGGAACCAAATGGGATCCCTCTGCACGTGCTACCTATGCATGGCAAAAATGTGCTCGAGATATTTCTAATGGATTCTCCTGTGCAAATAGAGTGACCCGATCCAAACAAGCTAAATGTGGGACACAGTATGTTTGTGTAGCACAATATAAAAAAGAAACTAAAGTTTGATGGTCGTCTTACAGTCATGTGCTATATTTTTATTGCAATAACCATCTCAGCTGTCAGCTGCTGTTCATTGAAGGCTTTTTGTACGTTTGTATGATGTGACATCATCACTTGCATAATGCAAAATTGAAAAACATTTTTGAAAAAGGCAAAAACTCAAAGTACTAGCTTTACCTAGTTATCCACGGTTTGAGTAATTATTTTAGCCCAGTAAATGTGATTTTAATAATGAATTGGCAAAACTGTTACCAACAGTGCCGTCAGTTTCTTTAACTTTCCTTTATGGATCACAGTCAGGAAACTGACTCTACCTTTAACTCAATATGAATGTGCTGTGATGGAGCACCGGGGGTCAAACTACAGCTCTAAGCGTAGTCAGGGAAATTTCAAAGGGTTTCACCAAGGTTTTTTCTTTTTTTACTTAGTTTTATTAATTAAATGGCACCGATTCTGGTCATAGGTTTTATGGATAGATTTTCTAGATGTAGCCAAGTGGCGAAAGGCTTCTGCCTTGGTGGCCTCCGAATCTCATCCCTGCTCTTTGCAGATGATGCAGTCCTGTTGGCTTCATCAGGTGGTGACCTCCAGCTCACAGCTGAGTGGGAAGCAGCTGGCATGAGGATTAGTGCCTCTAAATCTGGGCCCATATTCCATAGCCGGAGAAGGGTGAAGTGCCCACTCTGGGCTCAGGGACGATTTGCTGCCCCAGGTGGAAGGTGGAGGAGTTCAAGTATCTTGGTCTTGTTCACAAGTGACAGGAGATTGGCAGACAGTTTGGGGCTGCGACTGCAGTGAAGAGGATGCTGCACTGGTCTGTCGAGGTGAAAAGGGAGCTGACCATGAAAGCGAAGCTGTAGATTTACCAGGCGAGCTACTTCCCTACCCTCACCTACGGTCATGAGCTTTGGGCAGGAGAGACTAGATATCAGAGAGGAAACCTGCAAGAGCACAGGGAGAACGAGCAAACCACACAGAAACATCCTGCTGGGGCAGGGATTCAAACACTAGACCTTCGTGCTGTGACAGGATGGTGAGCCACTGTGCATTTTTTTGGATGTGTAATTCAGCCTGTCTTTCATAGAATTTATTCATGTAATCATCAGCTTTAGTGAAAAAGTAAGTTTCCACACAGTAGCCATCACAAAATAAGACATAACCGTGCATGGGCAGTATACAACCTTTATTGTGGGATAACCTCGGATTTTGTAGCTCCTGCAGACCTTCAGGTTCTCCTGAGCAGCACAGTCTATAGCTGCCAGGTCCACAGCCGGCTTCCACTCTGAACAGACATCAAACAGAGGGAGACATAGCCACGGTAAATATTTACGTACAGTCTACTTTGCTGCGTGCAGTCCATCAACACCGAATGGTGTCCCAAGTTTGCCTGGAGCCTTGTGGATCAATACAAAGGGGACAACGGTTTTTAAGATAAAAGCCTGTATACCGAATGGACTGTCAGTCACAGCAGCTCAGGACCTTTCCAGCAGCATTTTCTTTGATAGTCAATTGTGAAACTGTTCCTTTGTGTCATGAACAGGATTGTGGTATCCCACACACCTAAAGGTCCAAAGCTGATGTGGTGCTGCTCTCAGTGTAAAATAATTACATGCATGTATTCCTAATCCCTCCTCAAATCCTGCTGTGAAATTACTCTGCCTCCAGGGCAGGCTGTCTGATAGCATGCCAAGCCACGGATGCCAGTGCAGACTGAGTGAAACACTGGACTGAGATACCCTGCCACTGTGTTGGGCCCTCTGCCATCAGCAGAAACTTTGCCCTTAACTATCATCCTAATTATATTTGCTCGGATGGCTGTGATATTTCCTTTGGCAGGGGCTCCATGGACAAACTGAGTTAGAGAGGATGTGAGCACTGAGCAAAATAAAAACACTTTCATTAGATCATATGCTCTAATTAACAGATGGAAACTGCAGCTTAGTGTTCTCATTGTTTCCATCATGGAGAGAAGGGGCTATTTTAAAGAGAATAAATGACAGATTTTTACTCTTCTTTGAAACCTTTTCAGGCATTAAACAAGGTCAGCTGGGCAAAATTGTAAACAAAAGTGAAACATTACTGACGCTCGGAAAAGTTGCAGCTACGTGACTCGCTCTCGGTCTGTACACACCTTTAATATCTCTTGCCAGGTCTCTGTAAATCGGAGAAAACGCGATGCAGTGTCCGCACCACGAAGCGTAAAACTCCACGACCATAGCAGCTGTGGAGTTGATCAAAACCGACTCCACATTTTCCTGAGTTAACAAGACGATCTGGTCCGAAGCCGTGTACAGTCCGGCCTCCACGGCGGAAGGAAGAAGGAGACACAAGCACAACCAAACCGCAGATGTTGCCATCTCTCTGGGATGCGTTTCTTTACACCGAGACGTGGCACGGCTGCAGCGCCGCGCCATCTTCCCGCTCCGAGCTGCTGCTGCTGCCTCTCCGAGCCGTTTGTAAGCGCAAACACTCGCTTCACTGTCACAAAACTTATCACAACTTTTCTGCCTCTGCCTTTTTATGGCCACCGGGCTTCGTGGGTCCTCCCCCTACCGTGTGAACCTGGAGCGCCCAGCAAGCGCCACAACTCTGCGCGGTCCCTCAGCTCTGTCTGCTGATGTGACACCAAACTATTAATTGATGACGATTTAAAATGACGTGCAGGACACGATTTTATATTATATATAAAATGTAATGACTCTCACTGTGAGTGCGTGAGCTTATAAGAAGGAACCTGCATGCGAACATTTGTACGTGTAATTAGTTTGTGGTTATGTGGCTGAGAAAATTCTGTGATAAAATATGAGTTCTGCATTTTGAAGGCATGAGTCCTTTATTAACAAATCTGCCACAAAGACACGCAATGCAACGACAGAGACATGCAGAAGGATTTAAAACAATTACAGAGGCTTCAAATATGGTGCAAAAACACTCACAAAGACTGCAAGCAAAGTGACTAAATTAATGCTGAAGTTGCGCACAAATAGAAGGGAAACCACAGAAAACATTACCACAACAGGCAGAAAATGGAAACGCCTCCATGTCATTCTGCTTTAGTGTCTTGTTTCCGTGCAGGGGGTGCATTTTAATCATCTGTGCCTGGGGGGCTGCTGGCTCATAACCCACCCATGCTTTTACAAAAAACTACATCCCTTCAACCTTGCTTCTTGTACTCATGCTGCTCAGTCATACTGAAGATTTTGCATGCAACGTTTTGGATTTTTGGCCCTTTTCTTGTCTTTTCTTTTGGATCTCTGCTCTGTTAGATCACTAATGATGTGTATTTTGCTGCTTTCTGCTTGCCTCTGCGATGCCACTGCATGTGACACTGAGTATATCAATGTAAGGCTGTTTTATAGGTTGTTCCTTCTTGCAACATTAGAGAAGCTCTAGAATTTTTCTTGGGTGAGAGAGACCCTGTGATCCAGGCCCTTCTGTGTGCTGAAATGGCAATGTTTTTGACCAGATCAGTATTATATGTCCAAATTATTACACAGACCAGGGTTGGGTAATTAATTTTCCCAAAGGGACCACATGAAGAACTGGTACTGTTGTGGAGGGCCACACCAATAAAATTGATACTGTGCTGAACCGAGTTTAGCTTATTGCCCAGTCCACGTGAACACCATTTCACAGCATTTGCTACACTGATGAGTGTTCAGAGATGGCTGTATTAGAAACTTATTTTGACACATGAGGAATCCCAGCTGAGTATCAAACTGCAGATATGCCAAATGCTATAACTTGTTTTGACCAGCTATTTATCCCATATGTTGAAATGACCGTTGAAAAGTTTCCTAAAACAGACTTTTTGAGTTGTCTCCAGTGAATTGTCAGGAAACAGATAAAACATCCAAAATACTGGTGCTTGCTTTTTGTTACTCTATGTTAGAGAAATCAGATAAGAGCAGCATGACAGATGCTTACTTTAATTACACAAACAATATGTAGGAGTAGGTAAAGGATAAGAGGTATTGATTTGTACATAACTGGACATGACTAACTTGAGCTCATTATATAATATTTTACTGCAGAATATTTCACAATAACTGGGCAGCTCATTTTCCTTCTCCTGACAATACTTTCTTTAAAGATAAATCCATTTTAAACTTAAAAGAAAGGTAGATGTGAAACGTAAAAGTGAGGTCAGAGGTCAAACATGACATATTTCAGACTATCATGTAATATTTAGAATCCCCATGCACCAGTCTCATTTCCTAATAACCTTAGTTTTAAATAGAAGACATTTTATGAAAGTTTGATCTTATTTGTCATTGAAGAAGAGGTCAGAGGTCAAAAGTGTGACATTTAAAATCCCCAAATATCATTCTCTATATACTGTCAATACAAACAATGGCTGTAAGAAACAGTTTTAAATAGCTACTGTATCTAGCCTCATCTCTTTAACCCCTCAGATCACTCTTTTGACCTTGAAGGAGAGGTCGGAGGTCAAAAGTGGCATATTTTAAATCCTTATACAGTATTTTCTACATGTTGACAATACACACCACACTAATAATAACAATTTCTAAGTTATAAGGCTTTTTTTCAAATTAAAACCAATAAATTATTAATTTGACCTTGAAGACCTTGGTGGATGTAAGCCAAATTTGAATGAATTGTTGACATGATCTACACCCCTACAAACTTTTATCACTATTCATTCAAAACTTTTTGAGCTCTCCTGTTTACAGGCAGAATGACGCACACACACACACACACACACACACACAACCTCCTTGGCAGAGGTAATGACTCACTCTCACAGTGAGATAGAACTCGTCTTACTAATTTGCAAATAGTTTCACTACAATAATAGCCTCGTGATGGTGCGCTGACAAAATGTGACACCACAATCAGAAAAACAAATGGCAACACAAGCTAACAAACCTCAGCACCCTCATTTGGTCACAGAGCTAAACATCAGGGGGAGATTTGTTACCCGGCTGTCAGCACTAACAGCAACATGTAGGAACTGCTTCTGCACGCCCTAAATTAAACACTTCACAGGACAACACATTCCTTTAGAAACAATGAAAGCTTTATTTACAGTTTCAAATTTCATTTAGTAAACAAATATATACTATGTACATATTTGCAAAGTAAACAGTTTTTTTTGTTTGTTTTTATACAACAATCATTCAGGTTACCATACAACAGTGGGTCAGATTGGACAGACTATATTTACACCCATAAAAGAATTGTACAAGTTTCCAAGTGCACTTAGAGCACACTCACAGCACATTGTTATAAATATTCAGGGAAATCTAATCTGACTTGTTAATATGATACTCAAAAATTTTGTGCCTACTTTTTTAATTTAGTTACAGAGATCAAACCGGACATGTTACTTAAGGTAAAGCTGTTCCATCTCCTTGTGAAGAAAACTGACCTCAGGCCAGTGGACAAGAGCAACACTACTCTACACCAAACAGCTTCAAGCTACTTGAAGATTTAGTTTATCTACAGACTACAGCTGAGGTCTAAGCTGTTTGGTCCAGACATACAAAACAAAAAGTACATCCAAGTACTGCATAGTTACAGAGGGGAACTTAACTTCCAGCAACATACAATCAGTTGAAGAGGACAATGACAAAGGATTGCAATAAAGCCTTGCAAGACAAAAAAAAAAGTATCTCAGGTACTAATCATGTCATCATTACAGACCAGACGTAAATGTCATATAGGAGGGAGAGATTGGTATTTAAACATTTTTGGTCTTTTCCTACATTATGTACAGTTTGAACATACACCTTAACATCTATTAAAACACTATCATTAAGAGAGTGTGAGTGTGTGTGTGTGTGTGTGTCTGTTTAAGGTCACTTTAGCTCCAGTGAGGATTAACAAGCTCTCTCTCATACATGCCACAATGAGTTTCTACAGTTTGTTGGATCAAACCAGCACTGCTAGTGCAACCAGGGGAAATTTAAAAAAGAAACAAAAACAGCCCTTAGATACAGTCCTACGTGCTGAACCACACCAGCTCAATGACTCACACTGTGCATACTGTCAGCTGGAGCCACTTGTTGCTGATATAGTAAAGTACATCAATAACGTTACTCAACTGTGTCTATATGCACAGATGCACGGGGTGGCCTGATAAGAGGCAGCTAACATTTAGATGCAAACATTTCCTCAAGCTGAGGCACAGAAACATGAGATTTTAAAAAACGGTCTCTGCTACACACAAATATTGATAAGGCAGAAACCGGAGCACTGGTTAACTGGTAAGAAGAAGAGCAGCCATTTGAGGATCATTTATAAAATGGTAGTATACAGCAGTTTAAGGAGACATTCAAAGAAAATAGGTCCAAATGATGCTGAGACATCAAGAAAGTCAGTTAGAAACCTAGAACTCAACTTAAAAAAAAAAAAGGCACTTGAACTGAACATGGAGTAAGACTACCTCTGGCTACAGTCTGACGCCTCTTTTGAACTGGCTGATCTTTCACAGCAGCCAGTGGAGCATGCAACCGTGCTTTTACATGACAAGGTGTTTGTTTTAAGGGCAAATGTTTTGATAGAAAACCTTTCAGATAGTAAATAAAGAAACAAGACGACCATGGGTGTGTTTTCTCCGGGAATACAAAGTAAGCGGACTGTAGAACAGGTAAGGCTCAAATCCAGCATGTAATTCTAAAAACATCAAGTCAAGCCTACCGTCAGCTGTTTGTCCCACTTTCATACTACATATTAAAGTGACGGTTGAGTTATGTTTACATCTACCACACAGAACAATCTAATGGGGCACAAACCATCAGAGAGGTATTTTCCTTCAACTGGTCAACACTGCTACAATGTGCAATATGCTTCCTAAATTTAACATATACCATGAAGTGGAACACAGTGATTGTGTTGACCAACTGGACAGCTGTGGGCCACAGTAAAAGTCACACAGATTAAATTATTATAAAGACTACACCTTAAAATATTTAAAAAGCATTTCTTCATGTTCTCTGCCTGGTTTCTCCTACTTAATGTATTGCCATATTCACATTCATATTTTTATTTGTGCTTTTACAATAACATTAGACTTTCTTTACACAACGATAGAATGAGCTCTTCTCTGTATGTTTACAATTCATTTACAATTCCAAATGCTCTTTTCGCTTCTAATTAAACATTTTCACACAATAAATAATTAAGCAGGCAAACATGTTCCACAGAATATGTGAACTCAGTGTTCCAACAGGCTGTCCACATCTGCTCAGAGACAAATTGTTGCAACCTCAGATTTACAATACAGCACTCATTACTTAAAAAGTGCCCGCTCTTTGCTTTAAAGGTGTTTGATGGTCTTCATACCCATAATGAGTGAAATACTTTTTCATACACAGTCAAAAAAGAGTAGAGAACATGGTGCGAGCTTTTGGTAAACTTACAGTCAAAGCAAGCAATGAGCCTTTTGAGCTGAAGAGTTGAATTTAATTATCACTGATAGGCAAATTCTTTGACCTGAGTCCAACTGAGCAGGTGCTGTATTGACCAAGGACCAAAGAACGATCAAAAAGTCCCTGTTTTTACTTAAGGCAAATTACAGAACCCTACAAAGAGGACAGTGAATAAAAAGAGCTACAATTACAGCACTGATCATTGGGTATAGATGTAAAACCCCCTCAAATTAAATCTTAAATTTGGTACTTTAACCTAATTGTCTAATTTCAATGTGCTGCAAAGTCATGACTAAAATGTATCACTGTTAAATTCACAGATTGGACTGTAGATTCTTTGTCGACAGTCAAAAGTTTAGACACACTCACCCATTCATATGGATGGGAAAGTGTGTCCAAACCTTTGACTGGTACTGTATATATGTGTGCTCAGAAAATAAAACCTACTGCTGTTCCAAGCGGATGTTATTCTAAAGTCCATGACAGAACAATCAACTTAGCAGCATTCATGGACTTTAACATGCTTACAAGTGGTACAGCCCAACTTATCACCACATCTACCTATTCTCCAACTGACCAGTCCACAAAATGGCCAGCCCAGGAGGTGAGAACTCAGACCGGATGGTCTTAAATATTTTATAAGGCTGGATTGCTCAAGAAGCATTTTTTTGAGTGTGATGACATCATCACTACAGTCAGCTGATGCATTTCAGTGAATGAATGTCAGGAAATAAAGACGATTTGTTTAACTGAGAGGTAATACTGGGACTGAAGGCATCGGAGGGTTACTGTTGGCACATCAGCTGGTGGAAGCCTGAGCAGCGATAGGTTGGCTGGAGTTCCCCGGTGGTGGTGAAAGAACTGGGATTGAGCTAGAATCTAAGCAGGAAAGCCATCAGGAGAGGGTGTCTCTTTTGGGCCTCTTGTCAGAAATTAGTGTGAGCACATTCGCTGTGTCCTTAAGCAAAGCATCAAAGATGCTGTCTGCCAGCTGCATTTTAACAAACAGCTCATCCTCGTCATAGTTGACCCACTGGGCCTCCTCCTCGTGGAGTTCCTGAACCTGAGACAGACAGAGAAAGTGGTTTAAGTACAGTAGCACAGTGACTTGACAGTTGTCTCAATGCATTAAGAATACATAGTATTAAGAATACATACCAGTATGTGATCAACTCTGTCCCGCTTCTTTCTCCCAAACTTGAGCATTTTCTGCCAGTCAGTCTTCTGCCTCTGGTCTTTTGTGAGGCCATAAAGTTTCAGTACTTCTGCTGCAATGAATTCCTGAGCAGCAGCAGAAGAGGGATAAAACACAGCATGTTATGCATGATGCTGCATTTGTGTAACAGTAAAAGGTTTATTACTAATTTGCTGATTTGGTGGCTAAAGGTCACTGTGACCTCACAAAGCAAAAAAATAATGGCCATAAATAATTTGTAGAATACAAGCCAACTATGACACAATTTCACACAAATTTCTAATAGGCTAACTTAACATAGAAGTGATGATGTTTTATATTTAAAAAGGTCAAAGGTCAGCTTAACTGCATTTACATAATAACCACTGTTCAACACTGTAACTCAGGAACAGGAGACTGAGGCCATATTTCACATTTTGTCATATACTGATCATAAAATGAAACTTAGAGTACTATACAAAGTATTCCAATATTAAAAATACAAGTGTGGACACGTGTGGATGCAAAATGCAACATGACTGGTTGACAGAATCATATAACTGAACACCTTTGAGTCCTGAAAGGTTCTGAAAAATTCTGGATGAAAGCCCCCATCTATTAAAAAGCACTAAGCAATCAATAAAATAAATAGTTTCTCCCAGTGTTTCTGGCAACTTTCTTTTAAAACTTTACCTGGATTTTGGTGATGTCTCCTGGTGTCCTGACTTTGTGAAATGAAGTGGACTTGACTCGACGTGGTTTGACCCACTGAGGCTGATTAGTATTAGGGTCTTCAGCATAGATCTCCTGAAGGATCTCCCAGGTCAAGTCATACACAGCCTAAGAAAAGACAAGAGGAAAATTGATACAAGTGCTTAAATATGTAGTATTGAATGAAAAGGAAGTAAAGAGGGCTTCTCCAGTAGAATAACCCAAATTTAGGTGAATGTAAATAACATGTTACAAATGATCAACACTGCAGGACTTTATTACTGAGGTAAAAGTTTCAGGGCTTTTGATAGAAGAATATGTGCCAATTGTAAGCAAAATCTAACTGATATAGTTATAATATTACTAAGCTAAAGGCTTGGCTTCATTTGGTTTAGTAATACTGCTGCAGGACAGTTGTGAGAGTTTTCACTGGGTCCAGTTTTAAAACTGACATTCACACCAGGTCTAGACTACTACTTTTTTTTTTTTTTCTTCTCAAATTCTTATTTTTACCTTTTTGTAGCTGCGGATGGACAGCGCCTCTTGGTCTGGGCTGCTGTCCTCTTTACCAAGGTATTCTTGTGAAGGTTGTGGGTTTGGCAGTTGCCCATGAGTCAGTGTTCCCTTATTCCCTAGGTCAAAGCTGTCCCAGAGCTCCTGTGTGGCAGCATGGACCATCTTCTCCACCTCGACAGCTGAGTGAGGTACCACCATGGCAGGCTGCTCAGGTAGTTTAGGAGGCAAGGGGAGAGGCAGCTCAGGTCTAGGTGGTATCTTTATCTGTGGTTCTCCATCTGATGATGAAATCACTTCCCCCATAGTTGGTCCAGCTGATGAGCCAGGCCTCCCAAGTCCTGCTCCTAATCTTTCTGCTTCCTCTTTCTGTTTGAGTCTCTGCTGTTTCCTACGAGAGCTAAGGCCAAAGTCTTCATCAAACCAGTCCTGATCATCACCAAGGTCATTTAGCAATTCACGGCTCAGTTCCAGCTCTGCTAAACGCTTAGCAAGCTCTTCTTGACCACTGGCTCCCAACACTGGACTCTCCTGTTTAAAAAAAAAAGAAAGAAAATAAAGGAAAACATTAGTATCATACTTACTTTCAATTCTAGATTAGCACCTTAAATAAATATTGATATCTAACTGCAACTGGACACCCCAAGTCCTGTTATAAATTATAGTTTGAAACTTTAATCTTAAAAGAGTTATTTTCCTTACTAATGTTTCCAATACAAAGGCCTTCACCAAATTCAATGAAGTCTGTCAATAAAAAGTTGGACTTTGGCTGAACACATCCCAAAAAGAGGTTCTCAGGTCAAATAAACAAATCAGTCTCGTAACGTCATCACAGTTAGTAGTTCTTCACTAATTGAACATAAAATAATCATCCCAAGTTTTAGCTGACTGGTATGACCTTACATTTCATCTAGAACCTATCAATGAAAGAAAACGTTTGAAAAAAATTGTTATTAAACAATCAGAAAATTACTCACTGGTCGGTTACACAATTCTGGAGAAGACAGTTCCTCTTTTTCAACAGGCAGAAAGAAGGGAAGATCATCTTTTTGATCCACTGAAGATTTCCACTCATCATCTTCTTCTTCAGCATTTTCACCAAACAGGTCTCCATTCATCTGGTTGGCTGCTTCAATCTTCTGCTCTTTAGCCTTTTTAATTTCAGCAAACTGCTTAACAGCATCTTTCACAAAGTTGTTGACAAGTTTGTCTGCAACTGTGTCCAGCAAATCCATGTTCTTTTCTTTCTCCTTATCATCTGACTCTATGTCTTCTTTCTCAACCAGGGCTGTAATCTCTTTTTTACTTTCATTCACGTGACCGCTTTGATCCAAGTCAGATATGATGAGTGTGCGCGAGCTATCCTCAAAATTCAACATTATGTCCTTAATGTTGCCATCAGAAAAGTGATGCATAGAATCTTTATGATGCTGTGAATTCAGATGGGGTCTGTCCCAGTGTGGACTCTGGGTCTTTTGAAGGGATCCATCCATTTCCTTTTTATTGTTTGAGCCAGTTTCCTTATGAGAGGTCTTGTCATTTTCCCTGTTAAGATTTTCTTGCTTTTGGAAATTGTTCTCCTCTGTTTTAGGTTTCTTTCTTTCTTTATCTGACAAGTCATCAAAGAATGAGTCCTCATCTTCTGTAGTATCAGTGTAGAGCTCAAACTTGTCTGGCAGGTGTGTGATTTTGTCTGGAGGAGCAAATATACCATGGCGCTCTTCACACTTAAAGTATACCACTCCATCATAACTGCCATTGTTGCTCCCTTCGGACTTGTCTAACTCCACACCTGCCCAGAAGCCATTGGCAAAGCTGGTTGCACCTTTGAACCTTAGAGTGCCAGGCTGAACACTGCCAACAAGAACTCTGTCTCCAATGTTAAAATCTGGCATTTCATCTATAACAGGGGAGAGGGGGGTCTGAAGAGAATAGATGGTTTGTGAGTGTCTGGAATTAATGCTGTCATTGCTCTGTTTAAAATCATCTGTGTGCTTAGTCAGATCTAGCAGCCTTCCAGATTGATGGCTTGAATTGCTCACATCAGAATGGTGACTCAGATCCTCAGCTATTTCTTCCTCCACAATTTCATCTGGGCTGTCAAATGTCATGGCCCTGCTAGAGGAGTCCTTTCTCGAACCCTTGATTTCGGGAGGGGAAACTAAGACTTGAGACCCAACTTTGGAACTATGATGCTCTACCTTGGACGAAGAATCCACTGATGACTCAAAGTCATCATGATAACCATCTGCTATCCCAGAAGCCTCAGTATATTTTATGGAAGCCTCCTTATTTGAACCAAAAGGAATGGAGTCGGGGGACTGTGAGTGGTCAACGGGTGAAGAGCTGTAGCTCTGATGTGGTGAGGTTTTGAGGTCAACTACAGCTGAATGTGGCTGGCTAGATGCAACAACATTTGGCTTTAAAGCTTCCTCTACATCAGCTATTTCAGTCTGTTTCATTTGATTTCCCTGTTCAAGGCTCACAGTTGGTGAAAGTTGGTGTTCTTCATCCATGGAAGAGGAAACATGTTTAGATGTAGACAACCTCTCCTGAAAGTCAAGTCTGTCTTCCTTTTCTAGTTCTAGAAGATGCTGAGTTTGTTCATCCTTGAGTCGAGAGCTTATTTCCACCTCCAGCTCTTCTTGAATATCAGATCTGTGATCAGGCACGATGTTCTCATCCTCAAGTTCTGAATTGTGTTCCACGGAGCGTGGCCTAAAAAGATCTTCTGTAGACTTTTGATTCCTCTGTCCCGGGGTTGGACTCTCTGGGCTGCCATATACCACCACACTTGGAGTGACTGTTTGAGGTTCCTCAACAGAAAAGTCTTCAGGCACTGAAGTTGATCTACTATGAGCTGGCTTAGGAACGGCATCTATCACAAGATTGGAGAGAGCCGCATTGTTACTGGAATATTTTTGTGACAACATATTTTTTTAATTAAACACTGCAGATAATGTAAACATTTATTGATGAATTTGAAACACTTACGATGATCTATCGATGCATCACTTTGTGTCCTTTCAGACTCTGAAATTTTGATGTGTTCAGACCTGGGAAAGACATTTGTTTTTAACTGCACACCATTCATTTTAAAATTATGTTTAAAGTAGCAAATATCATGTTTATAGCTATTCTTGGTACCCGTGCGAAAGTTGCTCTAAAACAGACTCCTTGATCTGGGAGTTGGTATCAAGTGTTGACTCTGGCTCCTTGTTAAGTTCTGCCTTAGTTTTCTCAATGATGTTGTTATAGTTCTGTAAAAACAAAAAAGAAAACATGAGAATAATAGCACAGATATGAATGAAGAGATCTTTAAAAAAACATGAATAAATGCACAGCCACAGATGAAAAAACTAAACTAAAAAAAAAAAAAAACATTCAAGTTTGTCTAGATGTTTAAGTGTTCGTCTAAATGTTTAACACCTATAATCACATTTACCTCCAGCTTTTTCAATAGGTTTGCTTCCTGTGCCTTCAGTCGCTCCTTGTGTCGCTCCTTATGTCGCTTCTTCAGCTCTTTCGTCAGTTGGTGGGCCATTAACTTCGCTTTTTTCACTTCTTTGTGGAGGGCCTTGACACGACTCTCTGTGTCACTTTGGTCTGAAATGGCTTCTAAAGAAAAACGTACATGAAAAATCACAGCTAGAATGTGAAAATGGTGCCAGACCTCTGATTAGCGAAGGGTAATCCAAGTTTTAGCACACTCAAACTCAAACCCATTTCTTTAGGGATTACTGTACATTTTCTTTACAGGAATGTTCATTTTCATAAACACAATGAACAAAGAGTATTACAAAGATTTAAAGGCTTAAACAGTGGCCTGAAAATGAATAAAACACAGTCAGCTAGCCAGCACAACAGTTTTTGCTGGTATGATAAAGTGCAAGGCAAAGTGTTCCCTTCTCCTATCACACAGTTAAGCTGGTTAGAGAGTAGGGAAGTGGTTCCATAATGCATTTCTGGCATCATCACATTATTCCTGTCTACACAGCGCCAGCAATATAGCTGCATTATGTCAGCTGTCTGCGTTACCCATCCTATCCTCTTTAAGAACTGTTGGGGAGAATTTTACACTTCAAAAATGTAACAGTCTCAATGTGTGTTTTGCACTTGAGTAACTCACCAGACTGTGTGGCCACTGGAGGGTCGGTGGGCTGAGTGCAGGGGCGGATGGATGCCTGGGAGGTAGAGCGGAGCTGCATCTTTGCTTTACTGCTGCCCTCTGAAGGGGATGCAGCTGGGCTGTGGCTGCCTTTGACAGCAGAAGACTGGATGGGAAGAGAGAGGAATACTACTTCAGGACGTGACATCACAGTCAAAAGATGGTATGCTTACATTAATATTTTACAGTTACAGTTTATTAATGCATAGAGATCCATTTGCTTATTCCTCAAAAACCAAAGTTGTCTCTACTATACATTCACAAATGTCTTATGCTCTTTATATATTAGCTACGTGAGGTCAGTTTTGAAATAGGCAAAATATAACTACAGTGAGTATCAAAGCAATGAGTTGAAACAATGAAATACAAAAAGTAAAAAATAACATCTACTATTATATGTACTTGTCTGGTAGGTGACTGTGATGCTGAAGTGAAGTCTTGAGTGTAATTTGCAGGGCTGTTCTGGACAGAGGCCAAAGATGTTTCAGAGACTGAAGCAGGCTGTTCTGGGTCCTCTGTGTGTATGCTGGACTCGGGTGCCACTGAGGAACAGTCGCCCTCGCTAACATACTCTGAAAATTAAACAAATTAACAGTAAGTTATTTAATGTGTCTAGACAGATTTTACCCTCACTCCCAAACCATACTGTGCATTTGAAACTTCATTCAAGTTATTCTTTTCATGGTAAACCTGGTAACAGCATGTCATACACTTGAACATAAAAGAATCTTGCAGCTTCACCTTTCTCACTGTCAGTTCTGATCTCTGAGCTTCGGTGTTGACTGGGATGGGAGCTTATATCAGATATCTCCTTTTCGTGTCCTTCTGACATGTCGAGATCCTTGTCCCGAAGTGTTTTCTGGTCCCATGCAGCCAGGGCCTCTTTCTCCATCCTACGGACCTCTGCCTCCTCCTTGTCTAGCCGCTGCTTCCACTGCAGCAGCTCTTCGGCTTGGTGACGCCTCTGCATCAGCTGCTGTTCTCGCTTGGTCAGGAACCTACAGATGTGGATGTTTAGGAAGGAATGGGAAGGAATAAAGGGATGAGGAGAAAAGGGAAGAACAGTTTTTTTTTTAATTAAAAAAAAAAGGAAAATGGGAACAATGGAGAGGAGACAAATGAAGGAATGGAGATGGGGGAAAGCAGGACAAAGGCACCAAGCATTAGAAAAAGTTTAATATGACCTTGCATAAGCAAGCAGACCCAGAATCACCTTGACATCCAGTTATTACTGCAAACTCACCTCAAACTTCTGTCCAACACACACAGAATCAAACACACACCCAACACATGCCAAGAATAATCATCCAAATACAGATATGTACAAGTACCAATTAAACAAAACAAGTGATGAAATGTCACTTAGGAGAAAAGGAGAGAAGAAAAATAATAGTGAGGATCTCAGATTCATGCATCAGATTCAAACCCAGGGAACATTGAACACTCTCTCTCTCACACATACACACACACCTCAAAACATATTAACCAGTTACAGGAGATTAAAAAAAAAAAAAAAAAAAAAAAAAAAAAAAAGAACAAAAACAAAAAAAAAAAAATATAAAAATCAAAAAAAAAAAAAAAAAAAAAAAAAAAAAAATTTAAAAAAAACATATAAAAAAAAAAAAAAAAAATATTTCAAAA
>VUQK01000854.1:7983-23140 GCA_015106715.1 Bujurquina vittata | reverse complement strand
CAGAATCAAACCCAGGGAACATTAAACACTCTCTCTCTCACACAAACACACACACCCCAAAAAATATTAACCAGATAAAAAAGATTAAAAAAAAAAAAAAAAAGAAAGAAAAGAATAAGGTCTTAAACACAGATAGCTGTCTCTATGACTATTTTTTGATATGGCTGTCTGCAATTAATGCACCTCGCAATAGATCAGATTAACAACTCAAATATTTAATGGTTCTGTTGTCTTGCAAAGCTAGAGGACTGTTTAATTCTTCAATCCAGTGTATACCAGGGACACTAACACATACATACCTCTGCAGATATCAAAATAAAGTGCAGTCAGGTATAGCTGTTTTGTAACAGCATCTCCCACAGCTATGGGTGCCATTACAGTGCAGTATTATTTAGGCTTGATCTAATTTAGAAGCCTTTCTCTTGACCTAATTTATACTGATGACAGCCCAGATACTAAAGACCAAGACTGGGGAGATTCTTTAGTGCTTTCCCAAACTCTATTAGAGCCAATGACCATCTGTACTTATTATCCCATCCTATGCAACAGTTACATAATAAAGGATCTAGTTAAGATTTAGTGGGCTCATTAAAGAGATAAACCACTCTATCTCTGGTCTTTTCTCTGAAAACTCCTTTACTTCAATGTCACTGTGGTTTCATCTATAAACACTTTTATTTTGATAACTAGGCTGCAGCTCTCAGCTAGAAGCCACAATGTAAATAATAATTTTCACTGCAAATTTCGATATTTTATCCCAAGAGGCAAGAAATAAGGAAGGAAAGAGTTAAGCATGACACAAATTAGTGAAATCCCAGTTTTAGGTCTGAGATTCCCATCCAGCAAGGAAGGCTCCTACTAAATAACATAACCTTTGACCATCACAAAAAAGAATGTTTATATTTCCCAATTTTGCACATTACTTATTGTTTTATACTCAACCAGTCTGTTTTAATACCATCTCTGGCAACACTGCATTCTTTGCTGGTGCTGCATATATGAAAGACAAGCAAAAAAAATGTTTAGCTCAAAGTGAAGCCGTCAAAAGGTTAGCTTATTTCAGTAAAGTAGCTTTCCTTGGGCACTTTAAGCTTTCATCCAAACACTGGCTCAACACAAAACCCCATCCTGAAAGTTACAATGCTCGAAATATCCCAAAAATCCTCAGACAAACCATCACACATCATTCACCGTCCCACCCAACACGGTCCCAGTGCCAGTGGATGAACACAAGCATGTTCCATGGGGTGGGGGTGTAGGTGAGGCAGAGCAGGGCTAGGTGCATAGGTAGAGAGCACTGTACAGTACCTGACCAACTGGTTGTAGATAAAGAGCTGGAATTTAGGGTGAAGGTTGGGAAGACAGACACTGAGGGAAGCCCAGTGATGGGCCGTGAACACAGAGAAGAAGTAGTGGACAGGAGAACAGTGTCTACAACACACAAGCACGCAACAAAGTCAAAAGAGCCATACAAACATGGATATGGACATTTACAACACACACACAGACACACACACACACACACACACACACACACACACACACACGATGTAAAGGAAAAAAAAATGAGACGCAGAGGAAAGAGACAAGCAGAGAGAAAGGGAGAGAGTGATATGAGAAAATGTGGTTTTACTGCACCCAAGGTGTCACTTTTAAAGGACTTCTTATCATGGTTTGTAACATTGCAATGGTGCTTTCATCAACATGTGACTTAGTGTGTTGGTTGGGATATGAATACAGGCAAACCTGATTGAGTTAAATGGCAGACTAATCAGTAACACTGATTGTTAGACAAATTAGTGTCGGTTAACACTGTTATATGAAGTATTTATAGCTTTTTTAGTGGGTTATCTTGGGTTGTGTAGGTAGATGCAATTGCTTTACCATTATTTAAAGGAAAACAGTTTGGGAGAATAACAGCAAAAAGACTGTCTAAATGATCTGTCTATATTAACTATCTGAACCTATAATGCAATCATGAAAACAAAACTGTTTTGATGTTTGTGCTGTAAGTGTATATTTGGAGGAATGGAGCCCTAAAAATTGCTGTAAAGGAGTGATGGAAGACTGGTTTGACACTTAAAGGCAAATTGTAAATCTTAAAGCCCAGAACAATTAATATGCTTGTTTGAGCCATCTGGATTTGAGAGGCTCTGTAATCACCTGACTAAAGCTGGTGGCCAAGTTTAAAGCTTTAGATGACCTACAGCTACTCCAATCCCATGGCCAATATGAGAGCAAGTGGGTGTAATAAAAGTTATGGAATTCACAGCATATCTATAACTGAATGTTGCAGTACTAAGATTAAATGCAATTGTGACTGCACTATATTGCCAAAAGTATTTACTTGTGTGCCTTCAAACGTATAGGATCAAATATAATGTTGGCCAATCCTTTGCAGCCATAACAGCTTCACAAGGTTTCCACAAGGTTTAGGACTGTTTATGGGAATTTTTGACCATTCTTTCAGAAGTGCTTTTGTGAGGTCAGACACTGATGTTGGACGAGTATGCCTGGCTCGCAGTCTCCGCTCTAATTCATCCCAAAGGTATTCTATTGGATTGAGGTCAGGACTCTATGCAGGCCAGTCAAGTTCTTAAATACAAAACGCAATCATCCATGTCTTTATGGACTCTTAATGCTATGTGCATAGGAAGGGGCCATCTCCAAACTGTTCCCACAAAGTAGGAAGCATGAAATTTTCTAAAATGTCTTGGTATGCTGAAGCATTAAGTGTTCCTTTCACTGGAACTAAGGGGCTGAGCTCAAATCCTGAAAAACAACCCCACACCATAACCGATTCCACGAAGCTCCCTACGCACTGTTCTTGAGGTGATCTGAAGGCTACTTGAAGTTTGGAGGTCTTTAGTGATTGAGTGCAGAAAGCTGGCGACCTCTGCGCACTATGCGTCTCAGCATCCGTTGACCCTGCTGTGATTTTACGTGGCCTACCACTTTGTGACTGAATTGCTGTTGTTCCCAATTACTGCCACTCTGTTATAATATCACTAACATTTGACTGTAGAATTTTTAATAGTGAAGAAATTTCATCACCGGTGGAATCCTATCACAGCACCATACTGGAATTCACTGAGATTGGTTTTGTACACCTGTGGCCATGGAAGTGATTGGAACACCTGAATTCAATGATTTGGATGGGTGAGTGAATACTTTTGGGAATATAGTGTATTTAGGATGCCTGACGTTCTTTCAAACATTTAAGACTGCATTATCATTTGGACAGTTTTCTACAAAGTACTGTTGCAGCTTGTATGAATCTTAATTCAAAGAGATATTGTGTTAGCGTGTGGTTGCTCGTGTAATCTAAAGAAAGCATGCTTATCTTCAAATCCACAGCAATTTAAAACAACAAGAGAAACATGCCGTGCAGCAAGAGAAAGATGCCACACTGTTTCAGGTGATGCTAGTTTAGGTCTCCCACAGAATATGTATATCTCAGACTTCGGTCTTGTCAAACTAGAATAGAAAAAAGAAATATCTAAATTGCTATATCAATTCCCCCCACCCCCACCCCCCCAAAAAAAGAAAAAAAAAGTGAAACTAAGCTATTCAAGAATAGTAAAGGTGTGACACCTTTATAAGCACATACTAAGAACAAATAGAACAAATTTTTTTAGGTTTCAATCAAAGTAAAGAAAACCTTTTTTTAAAAAAGGGTTTCGAAAATAAATGGAATTTTTGCTAAAGCGTATGACTTCTTATCATTCAGTGGGAGGCTTGTCAATAAGGAGACAGCCAAGCCCAATTAATGTATGAAGATTAAAGCTCTTACTTTTCATCCATGTGAGAACGCATCTTCTTGAGCTTCTGCATGATGCTGCTAGTCTCACTTCCAGAGACAGAGAGTGAGGGAGAGGGGCTGCGGTTCTCATCAGCATGTCTCATGTCAGGGGAGGCTGGCTCAGACCCTAGGGTCTTGGATACTGGGGTCTCCTAGAGGATGGATGATGGACATACACAGAAAGATTGATAATTAGTAAATCCAAACAAAGAAATGAGCACACCAGCATGTTTGGTTAAATGTATGTTCTCTTATTGTATTTAATCAAGACTCTGCCTGTGCAGAACAAACCATGAACTGAACTGAAATCTCCTTAATCCACCTGTTCTTCTGTTCTAAAGGTGATGAGTGACTGAGGCACTTACAGGAGGTGCTTCAACCCCAGTACACTTGAGACGCTCCTTCAGTCTGAGTGTTGAGTTTCTCATCCGTTCAATCTCCTCCTGCTGTTTCAGCAATAATTGTCTTTCCTTCCTTGCTGCTTTGTTGGCCTCCTGAAGTCGCCTGATCTCAGCCTGAGAAAATGAGCACAGTGGGAGAGAACACTGGTTAGTAAGAAATGGATAATGTTACAGTATGTTGCAGAGCTTCCTTAATGCTACTGGGTTTTTGCCATCTCATGTACCTGCTCCTGCTGTAGTTTCAAGAGAAGACCCCTCTGCTTCTTCCTGATTGGTGGCATTTTGTCATCCTCTCCCTTATCTCTCAGCTTCTTTTTCAGGTGCTCTAGCCAGGCCAGCTCTGTTCTGGTCTTCTCCTTGAGGGCTTTCTGGCGAAGATGCAGCAAAGAGCTCTGGTGCTGCAGTCTTACCTCCTCATCTTTCATGTACTGGCGCACCATGTCCATAGTGAACTGAGAAAAGCTGTTCTGGCCACCAGAAAAGGCTACGTTTGTGTCCTGTGACTGTATGGGAACATGAAAATGAAAGGAGAGGAAAAAAAGGTTGTGAAAATCGTAGACAGTGAGATCTAAGGTAGGACAAAGAAGGGACACATAAAAAAATTCAGTAAGGAACGGTTGATTCAAGTCTCACCTTATAAGTATTGTGTAACCCTGACCCTGAAACCAATGTATTGTGATTGGCTCCATCATCTTCTGATTCTTCGGGTTGGCGAGATTTCTTCTCCATAGTTCCACGCCGATGTGCCTCGGATGGCAGAAGAGAGCGGAAGGAGCGCTCTTCTATCTCGTCCTCTGTCATGGACTCATCAAACTTGAGTGAGTACTCTGTGGCCACTGATGTACTGTCTCCTGAGGGGGCAGAGACCAAATAGACTCAAGGTTAATCCAACTTCTTAATCCACATCTCACAATTCAGAGGGGCCAAGGGTGTAATTATGTTTATATAAAGGTTTTGTTTATTTTTGTTGTTTTTGGACACAGATTCAAAGATGGGCATATGGTAGCAAACTGGTAGCAAACTTGTGTAACATCAACATCCGAATGCCTGAATACAGGCAAAAACTTTTTTTAATGCATGTCAACCTTTTAATTCAGATGTGCTTGCCATACAGTACCCTTTTCATCCAGTACAGAAGGAATGCTGTCACTGCAGATGGAGTCATTTGCTGCTGCTGGAACTTCCTCTTCTATGGAGCTGCTGGCTGCTTCCCTTTTTGGCCTTTTCTCAAGTCCACTGTTCCTCCATTTCCCCTCTGCTGCCTCTTTTTTCATCTGTTCTCCATGGTTTGATGAGTGATGTGATGGGCTGTGTTGGTTGCTAGATGCAGATCCACTGAGGGAAAGGAAAATAGCCAGATTCAGTGTATTCCTCTAATCTAACGAAAAACAGCAAACATATCATTGCACGACGAGCCTGACTGGTACCTGAGGTTTGGTTTTCTGAAGGATAGTGAGTCAGAATGACTCGGGCTGTTCAATGAAGACAAGGGTTCCTCTGACCTGTTCCTTCTGTTTGATCGCTCACTCTGATAGCTATAACAGAACAAGCAGAAGAAACTTAAACATTCAAAACAGATTTGAGATTTAGCCCTCAGAGGTAAAAGCTGCATTATGTCCAACTAGTGATGTTATTTATTCCATTCTGAATTTAGAAAATTCCATTTGTGCTTACAGGAGCATGACACTAACATGCAAAACTGTTGGAGGTACAGATCAGTAATAGGAATATTTGAATAGTCCAATAGTTTGTCCAATAGTGTAAACTGCTAGTTAAGGCTAGCATGTCACAAGTTTGGCACAGCTATGCACAGTCATGTGACGGAAGTATAACTGCTCATCACTATTAGGGGTGATACTGAAATCAGATACTGACAGAAAAGCGAATGAGGGTGTTTTTAGTGTACCTGTCAGAGTCTGCTTTATCCTGTCGATGCTCCACTGAGTAACTCTCATTTTCTTGCCTTTGGTCCACCGTAGAAGAATCAGTGGCAACAGGGGGGACTATCAAAGTTCCTGACATCTGTGAACAGGCGAAAACACAATACGACAATCAAATATGTCATCTGCTGAATTTTAGGCTGGATATTATGCTTTTTCTCCTCTTCCACTTATCTTTTATTTACTATTAGTCAATAATCAATCAGCTTTTCTTGTAAAATTAGGACACAGGCGGTTTTCCAGGCAGGAAGGAGGGAACTGATTGCTGACCTCTTTGATGTGTTGGGCAGCATCGGCTGTGTACTGCACTGCCTCAGCCTGTTGAGTCATCATATTAGTAGTTGATTCCTGGAGGCCTTCCAAAGTCTCTTTCTGAGATGCTGCCAAGGGTTCCTGCAGTTCTATATGAGCCTGGATAAAGCCATATACAGACATATACATTACACAAACAGAAAAGCACTCACACATTAGAAGTCAAGAGGGTATAAAGCATTAAATCTATGCATTAATATATAAAAATGTTGTTAGTTATTGTGAGCTGATAGTGTGTAGTACCCTGGCCACTCTCTGTCTGTTTTCTTCCAGCTGTAGTTTTGTCTCAAGAGCCTCTCGTTCAGCCTTTATCTTCAACTCGTAGAGCTCACGTTCATGGAGCTGCTGCTTGGCCTGCAGGGCCAAAGTTTGCAGAGAAGGTCAATAAAGTGTAATACAGTAAAACAACAATTAGAGTAAATTTAAAATAATATTCTTTATTTCTACCACTACTGGTGCTGTAATTAGCACAACATTTATAAATCAAAATATCCATTCATCCTCTTCTGCTTATCCTGTTCAGGGTCGCGGGGGGCTGGAGCCTATCCCAGCTGACATAAGATGAGAGGCAGGGTATATCCTGTACAGGTCGCCAGCCTGTCACAGGGCTAACACAGAGACAGACAACCATTCAGACTCACATTCACACCTGTGGGCAATTTAGGATCACCTGTTAACCTGACACCAGTCAGTTATGTCTTTGGACTGTGCGAGAAAACCCATGCAAACACAGGGAGAACATGCAAACTCCCCACAGAAAGGCCAAGGGGGATTTGAACCCAGACCTTCTAGCTGTGAGGCAACAGTGCTAACCACCACACCACCGTACTGACCTAAATCAAAACATAGATTAGAGAAAAGATATCCAAGTACTGATCTGTATTCAAATATCAAATTATATTTCATGAGTCATGAGAAAGACTATTATAGAAGCCGAGTGAATTTTAACCCATCAAAATTTCTGATAAGGCAAGTACTAAAGTCACAGCTAAAGCCACAGCAGCTGCATACCATCCCATTGGTAATTCAGTGGAAACATCTTCTATTACCTTGAGCATTTGGGCCAATGAAGCACTTTCCTGCTGTGCCATGGACACACTCATTAGCCTTTCCACATCCCCCAACTGTCTGAATGACTCTTCAATTGACTCCAAGTACTGAAGTTCTGCTGCCATACGTTGCTGCAAGACAGCAGGTGAATACTGTAGCTCACCTGGGAGTAAGGAAAAACAACACAGAGTGAGACATAAATAAAAATAGATGCTGATCAGGTGTGATGGGACATAATTCAAAAATAAGCTAAGAAAATTATTATTATTATTATTATTATTATTATTTTTACCAGCAGACTTGGTCTCTGTTCTACCACCAGGACCTAAAGTGCCTGTATTTTGGTGTGACCCACTTCTTAAAGGCTCACTGGGAGAGTCTGCTGTTGGAGGAAACTGGGGGACTGGAGAGCCAGAAGAAGAAGACGATCTGTACCTGGAATAAAACAGAAATGAAATAGTATCAGAATATTGGGATTGGGGATCTACTGAAATCAGACATAATTTAATAGTTTTCAATATATTTTAATACATTTTTAAATACTGGTAAAACAGTGTGTGAAAAGCTGGTAATTTCACAAATTGGAAAAAAAAACTGATTGTATATACAAAGCTTTACAAATATGTAAATAAGGGTTTTAAATTTGCTTTTTATTTATTCACTTGAGCAAGTTTTATAGAAATGGTTTCCTATTCCGTACATTTTTCTCTGAAAAAAAAACTATTAATTAATATATGATTAAACAAAAATATTACAAACAAGATCAACATTAAAAACAGCGGTCATATGCAATGGATACTGACATGAATGCAACATGTCAAAAGTCAAAAGTTACTGTAAAGAATTCTTTTTAAATGTTTCTCTCACTAAAGTAAAAAAACAAACAAAAAAAACTTTTAAAAAAGTAGTAGGAAGCATACAATTATCCTAGAAACTCTTTGCTTGATTGTGGTAGACATACAGACTGTAGAATCCCAAGAATCTACCACCTGGGCTTCAGAGTACCATTAGGGGGGTCAAATATCACTACTGCACAGAGGGATTAGAAGAAAAAAGTCTCTCTCCTTCTCTCTGGGAGCAGGCCCAAGCTGTGGTGAAGCAGATTGACCCGATCAACGGCCCTGTGGGCCTCCAAAACAAAATAACCACTGTGTTCTGTCTTGGGTCGAACTACAGTGCGGTCCTGTTGCTGGGCAATACACTGCTGCTTAAACTCTCGGGCTTTCAACAGAACAGCAAACCGCAAGATTGCTTAAACTGGCAGCCTCGTCTGAGGCCCCTCTAAGTGTAGTTTAGTAATTAGTCATGCTTAAATACATTTACTTTTGGTTAATAAACAGTAGATGGTAAGTGGAATTTTCTGAGTAGTTGGAACAGCGACGACTGAGGTTCCCTAGTTCAGAAAATAGCCAATTCATTTGTGAGTGCACATTTTTAAGGCAATTTTAGGTTAGCTTGGAAATACCAGAGGACTTCCAGGTAACCTTTAGAAATACTCTTTAATTAATAATAAATAAATTAAGGTTAAAATTAAGGTTTAAATTTATGACAATGGGACAGCACTCAGAAATAAGGAAATATACTCATACTGCGATCCTAAATGAAACATTTATCAATAACCTACCACATCCAGGAAAGTAAATAGATATGTCTGTGTAAACCAAAAGAACCACCACAACATAAAAGCAATGTGTCATTAAAGCTTACTGAAAACCAGGGAGGAGGGAAATACCAGAGATTACTTTGTGTAAACACAAAGCCTCTCATATTATTCTGTACATACATCAGTTGAATATCTTGGAGATGATCTTAACAGGAAAATATGCAGAAGAACCTATCAGGTGACATGATTTCAGCATTTACACCTCTGGAACAAGCTTACTGTTGGTGAGAATGTCCAGAAGTCTCCCTTAGAGAGTCATTAGAGTGGACACTCTTGGCCTGGGTGTGGGCAGAGTTTTTGCCTGAGCCTCCCTTCCTCGAATCAGATGATGGTGACTCTGAAGGTGGAGAGCAAGAACTCCTCTGCTCCTCTACGAGAGTGGCATCACTCTGATCTGACGCTGTTCCTGCGCAGAAACAAAATAGTTATATTGTAACCTATGACTTTAAAGTTTAACTGAAATAGATTATTCCATTAATAAGCTTAAACACACTCATTTAAAAAAGAAAAAGAGTTCACAACCTGGTCATATGAGAAAATAATGCAACCCACCCAAAAAAAAAAACAACGTAATTCTCACCTCTTTTTCTGGCAGATTGCCTGGTGAGGGGTGAAGAACCAGGTGTTGAACCAGAGGAAAGATGTTGTGAGTGAAAGGATGAATAGTGGGAATGACTGCCATCTGCACTTCTGTCATAAGGTGACCTTCTCATAAGCTCTTCAAAGTGACTGTTCACACTGACACAGAGGAGACAGAAATCATGAATATCATGATTAATTCACTTTTTAACTGGGCTTTGTTTTTATGTAGAGAACAAAATAACAGAAATAAATTGGTTTAAAAAAGAAAAAAAAAAAAAGATCAGATAACACCCCACTCCCCAGCAAATGGAAGACAACAATATGGACAATGTGACTTCAATCATAAGGATAATATTTATCAAATCAAGTCTTTGTGTGGACATAGGAATGACCAGTTTTACTGTTGTATCTATTGTAAATCAGTTTCAAGGTCTTTGATACAACACATCTAAAAACAAAGCAAAGAAACAAAAGTGATCCTGCAAATCTGTCTTCATTCTATAAAGTAAAAATGTGAACGGCTGAAGAAATTATCTGTGTGACATGAATGCCACCTAGTGGTGACTTGAAAGATGTCTTCTTTTTTTTTTTACCTGGGTGAATTGGAGCCTCTCTTTAACTGGCCACTGGCTTTGCTGCTATGCGATGATACAAAGTCATCTTCATACACTGCCGCGTCTTCAGGTCCATTTCCAGAGGGCACAGAATGGGCAGAGGGAGAATTCCTCTCCAAAGTTCTATCACTCACTAAAGAACAAATTAGAGGCAGAACAGACATGACCTTATTCTAAACTGACAGTCAATATCTTACATATATATATATGATCAGTACAGTTTTCATATGAAATGGATTCTGGTAAGCTATTATATAGGAACTCATATATGTCTACTTACCTTTATGGCTGTGATGGTTTTTAGTGAAGATGTTTATTACACTTAGAGGGCTTCCTTTGTTCAGCTCTTCCCAAACTGCTTTGTCCCTATCCTGCTGTGCAAAGGATAAGCTGAGGCCCGAGCATTTCTCTGCTTCCCGCTGGAACTCCATCAGCCGCTGGTATTCCTTTCTTTGACGTGCACAGCAGTCCACTGTTTCCAGGCGATCTGCTGGTCTAGGCACAGAATTATATCTAGAGGGGTGAGGAGGACTTTGCTCATCTTCAGAAAAACTCCCTTCACTCAGAAGAGGACCCTCACTAATAGAGCCACCACTTGAATCATGGAGATCTGTCCTATTCTCGCCCTCCTCGATTTCTTTCCTTTGCGATACTTTATTCATTCTTGTGTCCTTCTCCAAGCCATTGACTAGTGTCCCCCTTTCTTGTGTACAACTGTTCAAAATGGGACCCACTACATCAACAGAAGTCTGTGTACCATTCTTTAATTTCTGTTCCCTAAAGGAATGCAGACTGCCTGCTCCTGGAAGAGCTGTGCCATTGTATGAACTATAACCTGTGCTAGTCAAAATCTTCTGGATCCTCAGAGCCATGTTATCATTTTCTGTGTCACGTGAAGCTGTTTTTGCCCATCCATCTCCAAGATCAGAGGTCCTAGAGGCCAAAACAGGATCCGCATCCATTGACGTGGCAGTACCGTAGTTGATGCCTTCCCCAGCAAGCTTTCGTGCCTCACTCTCTATACGATTAGAGAGGGATGCAGCTGTGGCCTTGAGGGCTTCAATGCGGGACTTGGAATGGAACCTGCTGGAAGGGGCTGTGGCTGGTCGTGGGGTATTCTTGATGTCAACAGCAGCTACTTCTGCTTCTAGCCTTAAAAGCTGAGAAAAGAGATGGTCATCAGCTGGTCCATGAGCAGTCCTGCTGGGGCCAGTGAAAGGTCTAACAAGTGGATGTTCATGTCGAGGCAAAGGAGCAACTCGAACATCCAGATCATTTCTGCAGAAAATATCAAAAGAAAGAAATGAGTTGAAATTTGAGAAGAAAGAAGAAAACGCAACATAATTAAGTGCATTAACCATGTCTACTGCTGAGGTAAGCAAACAGGAACACTTCAGCAGACATGATATTTATTTATTCTGGACATTCAACGTCCTGTTAACCTGATATCAAACAACTGAATGCCTGTAGCTCTAGTTCAGGATAAATTTCACAAGTTTCTATAAAGTTCTACTTGAAAATGAAGAGTCCTCTGTTTCTTTCAGTTTATTTTATTTTTAATCTAGGGAATGCAAATGCAACCATTCCAAATATTCAGAGGGAAGTATCCCCTGCACCGCCTACTTTGGTGTTAAAAACATAGTTGACTACAAGGTAGATGGCTGAAGCTCTTAGCACAAGTTGCAACCAGTTACCAAAAGACATGAATACAATCCAATCATTTCTAAATATAATTCCTTACACCGAGGACTATATGTACTGGCAGTGTTGTTGTCTTTTTGTGTTGAAATTAGGGACCTTGTTGGTGTGGAGAGTGAGAGGTAAACACAGCTTTGCATTTAGGTGTGTGCATGTAAGTACCTATTTAACTGGGGTGGCGGATGATCATTTAAAGATCTATCACTGCTTGATGGGCTCTGGGGTGCCTCTAGTCTTTTGTTCTCTTTGTCCGACTCTCCTGAGGGCTGGTACACTGGTCTCTGTAAAAGAATGTGTTAACAACCCATTTAACACTTCTTTTTATTATTAAGCAATAACTTCTTTATGTTTGCACTTAGTTCCTCAATCTATCCAATAAAGCTTCCATGTATATTTCCATGTGTTTGCACATACCATCTTACTAGAAGGAACTGCAGGAAGTGTGTGCATAGCCCCCTCGTCCAGCTGGGCTTCCTCCATCAGCAGTTTGTTGTAGGTCTCTAGTTGTCGCTTTTGTACAGGGGCCACAGAAGTCTCGGTAGGAATTGTCACAGTTCTAGCAACCTCTCTTTGCTTCCTGTAGAGCTCCTGCAGTCTCTGGTTTCTCCTCTCTGTCTCCTCTCTCATCGCCCTCTTCTCCTCTGCCTGACGCCTTTTTCTCTCTTCTTGCTGCCGGGCAATATACTGGCGAACTGTATCTGAATCATAGTGCCGTTTCTTGTGCTTTGTGTCAGTTATGTTGGTGGTTTCGGGACGGTGTGTAGTGGGGCTGGCACTGCGACAAACTCTTGATGAGCCATTTGCTGCCGCAGTATTTCCCCAAGTGGAGATGGGCATCCTTGTTTGTGATCCTGAGCCCCCTCTCCCTCTCCTACTACTGCTGCTACCCCGGGACCTTTTCCGGGCCCTCTCCTCTTTCGCAGCTGCTTTGCACTCCAGCTGAAGGTCATCCAGTATCCCTTGGATGTCTGCTGACAACAGGTCCGTACTTAATTCTACTGGGATCTTGTCCTGAGCTGCAGACAACGGCGTAGATGTGGGTGTGAGGTTGCTGTGTGGTTGTCCCTGAAATCCACTGCAAGGCCGCTCTGTGCTGTTTGGGCGTGATCGTCGCTTTGATTCTGAGCATGGATCTGAGTGGTGGTGGGAATCTAGTGGATATTTTCAGAAAAGAAGATATTAAAGGTAATTAATTTGTAATGGAAACAATGGTTCACACTAATACCAAGTGTGATGCTAAATGGTTTCAGCCAAGAAAGAATTTATGCTGTCATTGCTGTTTAATTAGAAATGTAACACCAAACCTGACCTCTTTTACCAAGAAAATCCTACAGGCCGTTATACTGTTATTTTATGATAAACTCTTTTTCACAGCTTGAAAAAATAAGGGATCCTCCATCAAATGACTGCAGCAGATTTAAAAAAAAAAATCCTAAGCCAAAGCATCAGGCATACACATATGCATAATAAATGAGGTTCGCTATGGCAACTCCAATCTGGGCCACATTGAAGATTCCCATGTAGCATCTAATCCAGACTTCTTTTTTTTTTTTTAAAGAACATGTCGGTATTGAGCCTTATTACTCTCCCCTACCCTACTCTGCCATTCCCTACAGTACATGCTGCATACACTTGGGTCAGCCTCTGGAAATCAGGTCATGTCTTGTGCATCCAACTGGAAAAGCCAGTCAATTTCTATTCCTTCCGGTCAGTGGCAGCCAGTACAGACACAGCGAGCAAAGACAGAGGGAGATGTAGCTGTATGTGAGGGTGTGAGGCTGAGTCTACAGCTGTAAGAGTGCAGCAAAAGCTATGGATTCTTTATTTAATTATATTTTCTTAGCAGGTTCTGTTATCTGTATTGCTGTTAGACAGACATTCCAGAAGAAAGGCAAAATTACAGACCTGAGTTTTGTTATATTTTCTAACTAAATGGAAAATTTTCCATCACAGTTAATAGCATCCAGAAAAATATATGTATTTCAGAGGTTAAAAGGTTTATAGCAACAGATTTAAGACAGAAATGTTAAAGTAAACTGAGAACAGAAGGTGTGAGAAGGTTGAAAATCATGAGTACTACCTACTTTACACTTGAGTGATTCTACAAGCCACTAAATGGTGTCACACTGGCACGCTGTGAGTGACTCTTTAATGTTTAATAGACTTCTAATGATCTTTTCTTTCTGTATCTTATTTAGTTCTAAATCTTTACATACTGTTTAATCATGGTACAAGGAATAGAAAGATAAGAGCTTAGGTTGCACTGGGTACCTGTTCGGCTCAGTAAGTCAGTTGTATGTGGATTGTCCTCTTCCCTGGGCAGCTTAGGTACTGGACCTAGTACCATCTTTACCAGCTTCTGGCCCTCCCGCCATGTTGCAGGGCTAATTACTGCAAAATAAGAATGTTCACACATTAGAGTGTGCTGCTGCTGCTGAAGAGCAATTCAATATAGTTGTCTCATGAAACATAAGCATCTATATAGCCATCACCAGAAAAGAACACGCACGCACGCACGTACGCGCACACAAAGCTGAGAGAATGAAAGACAGGCAGTAATTTGACTTGTCTTTAGTGGAATTTAAACGCTTACTCAACCAAATACTATTACAGTAAGGCAGTTGCTCTGGCTAAATCTACTTTTCAAATCACTACAGTTGCTGTGTGGAAAAGCTGATACACCAAAATAACAATGTACTGATTTTGCAGTACAACCAAATCTCAAAAAACACATTTTCCTCCTTGCCCTTAGTGACTACACAGCCGATACAACAGTCAACACAAAAGCAACATCCCTCTGTCTGAAATACTTTCTAGACGACTGTTCACTATGCATTCCAGTGAAGAGCAGTTCTTGGTAATGAAAGTGGACTTCAACTAACCCAGCAGCTGTTTGTGCAGGGTGAAAGAGCACACTGAACCTGGCCACAGATTTAGGAGGGCTATTTATAGTGTTGTGAAGCAAAGAGAAGAAACCACGAGACACGGAGTGAAAGAGCAAGAACACAAGACAAAGACCTTCCACAGGTTTTACGGTAGCTTGACTAAATTCTTTCAACATGATTATTTGTTATAATTATTGGCAAGGAAAAAAG